>KN480764.1:52587-80967 GCA_000787095.1 Periophthalmodon schlosseri
AATGTGTACCTTACCTTACTTTGTAGTAGTAGTTGTTGTTGTAGTAGTTGTTGTAGTAGTAATTGGAGTAGTTGTAGTAGTAGTAGTTATAATAATGTAATAGTAGTAATAACTGTAGCAGTAGTAGAAGTTTGGGTCAGGATTCACACATTAGACACAGGTCCAGTTTTCTCAGACCACCCTGGAGACCACCGCTGTCACAACCGCTCCCGTCACAACCCCTCCAATCACAACCGCTCCCATCTCAACCGCCCCCATCTGCCTGACGCCCATTAGACCCGAGCCCTGTCATCTGCACCCGCCACTGTAAACAAACACTTAACGTCTCACTACGGGAGCCCCCCTGGGACATGCGAGCTCTGGAAAACTCACTAAAACGGCACCTATTATAGCATGTGCCAAAAGTGGAGATGCTCATTTGTTTTGCCACCTAAAAGCTGCGCACTAATGGTGGGATGCTAGCAGTGCTGTTTAAATGCTTTTCAGTTTGGAGTTTTTGATCTCGAGGCCATTTTCTTTCCCAAACTTCTTCCTCCTTTGCAATTATAGTATTGATATGGCTAATGGGGGGTTAGCGTAGCCTCTCCTATCATCTCTTTTACATTAGGGCTTGTTTATGTGTCCCAAGTGGCGTAATGATCGGCCTTCTCAGAATTATAAGGCTTTAAGTGGATTTCCACTGCAGAGACAAAAGGAAGCAAAATTTTGGTCTAATAAACTATTCACTGTAAGTAATGCATGTGGGCAAGAAAAAGAAATTAAATAGAATTGCTATATGACATTTCTAGATAATGATTTTGTGCTAAGTGGCTCAAAATCATCAGGCAGGTTTAACCAATCACGATGAAGGGTGAAGTCGCTGTTTAAGATGGAGTATTAACTGGTAACACATAACATATTTAGATCACCATGTTGCCTTTTATTGGTTTGAAAATGCTGTATTTGCCAAAAACATCATATTAACACACGATCACTGTAGTTTTTGACGGTCAGTGCTCCCCGTCTTAAGTCACTCCCCCTTCAGAGCGCCATCACAACACAATCAGCGCTAATGACAATACTGCACATTGCATCAGGTTTGTCAAGTTGCTGTGTTTATATATTTATGGAGAATTGTCCTGTGGGAGCTTGGATTGTAGGCTTGTCGGCGGAGCATTTGACACAATCTTACAGCTGATCGTAAGGAAGGTTCGAACAGGACAGATCGCTAAAATACTCAAACATGCATGGATGACATCTAAACCTCTTCAGGTTTTTGATGAGGGAACAACATTATAACATGGTTGAAAGCTCCAATAAATAGATTTTGCCTAAATCTTTAAGTTACTATTAAAGACTTCATGACGTTGCACACAATTACAAATTTAGTGTTTCTGTTTCCGTACTGTTGATATGTTATATTTACATTACCTCGAATTGCACAATGGCAAAGTGGGTTAAGTGTTCTCCCACCAACTGGAGGGTTGCTAGTTCAGTCTTCACTAAACAGTATACAGTAGTTGTGTCCTTAGGCAAGATGGACCTTACTTACATATGACACTCCTATTACCTTATATCTTTTAAAATTCTGCCTGAAATATTAATTAAATAATTGTTGTTGTTTTTTTAAACATCAACTGGTCTTATTCAAATTGAAAAAGTAAAAAAAAAAAAAAAAAATTAAATTAAAATCCAAATGTAAATATTCAATCCAGAGATAAACATTTTGAAATGATTAATTTGATACTTTGTGGGTCTTATCTATCATTACTCCTCTTAGTGCGTCAGTAAATATTCATGTCCTTCGGGGGGCGCCGTGCTCTCCTCCGTCATTGCTCTGATTGGACAGGCCCGATCCTCAGTAAGTAGCTCCATTTGTATGTGAGCTGACAATAGTCCCCCTCTGGTCCGGATATAGTCCCGAGTCAGCACAATCGCACTCCTGATAGATGGGACTTAAAGCAAACACAATGGAGCAGTCAGCTGGCACACATGGCCAATCAGGTCTGGAGAAGTTTGTTTTTTACCATCTGGTTTAGTCCTGGTTTAGTTCTGGGGAAGACCTGGTTCAGTCCTTATGAGTCCTGTTTTGAACGAGACTTTAAGCAAACACAATGGAGCAGTGATGGTGAAAAGTGCTTACGAACTCATCATGTTGAATTATTGGTATGCTTGAAATGCGTACGATGTGTGAGGAGTCACTTTGGACCACTGCAAACTTTTAAAAATGTGCTAGTTCTGTTTTTCACGTTTTTAAAAATTAGGTGCAGCGCCACACAATGGAGCATCTCCCAGTCGGACCTGGTTAACTCAGAGTTTAGTCCTGGTCCTTTAGATATGGTTTAGACGTGGTTTAGTCCTGGTGGCCAACCCAGCCATGCTGCATTTTCACATAATACCGCTAGATGTCATCTACATTTCTGCTGTCTGATAGTGTGCTAGCTTTGACCTGACAGAAGAAGAGCAGAGACTACAGATGAGCCTGAATAAAGGCCAGGGGGAGGGGAGGGGGAGCAGGTTTGACATAAGGGTTGGCCGATACTTTAACCTGGAAGTCATACTCTTTATTACACATGTGTTACAAAAAAACAAACAAAAAAAACAAAACACCAACAATACAATATATCGACTTCACTAGTGCAACCAAGCAAATCAGGCCTGGAGCCTTCTGATTTGTTGTTTAGATCTGGTTTAGACCTGGTTTAGTGCTGTTTTATGCAAGGACAATTTAGTGTGTGAGATGGTATCATCTTCACTTGTGCTACCAAGCAAATCAGGCCTGGAACAGTCAGATCTTGTTAAAACCTGATTTAGTCATGGTCACTTGTGCTGCGAAGCATTTAGGCCTGGTTTAGTCCGGTTTTAGACCTGGTTTAGTCCTTGTTAGTTTAGGTTTCTAATGGGACTTTGAGCAAACCCAATGGAGCAGTGATTTGTTAGATATGGACAGATCAGCTTCATTTGTGCTACCAAGCGAATCAAGCCTGGAGCAGTCAGACCTAGTTAAGTCCTGGTTTAGATCTGGTTAAAATGTGGTTTAGTCCTGGTACAGTCCTCATCAGTTTTGTTTTAATGGGAATTTAAGTGGAGCAGTGACATGGTATCAACTTGACTTGTTCTACCAAGCAAATTAGGCCTGGTTTAGATCTGGTTTGGGCCTGCTTCAAACCTGGTTTAGTTCTCGTTAGTTCAGGTTTCTAATGGGACTTTGAGCAAACCAAATGGAGCAGTGAGATGGCAGACATAGACAGATCAGCTTCATTTGTGCTACCATGCAAATCAAGCCTGGAGCAGTCAGCCAGTGTGAGCAGAGTACAGCCACATGAGATCCTTGGGAGTCTTGGCTTAGTCCTGGTTTAGGTGCTATACTAGGGCCCATACACTTGTCAAATATTCAAGGTTTAACATTTTACCCTTGCAGATTTGGTACTGAAATTGAGATTTATATTTTGTACACAATGTACAAATCCTATACTATGGCTTAACATATCGAAGCTAAGTCTGTCTTACCCAAACGTGGAGAGGTGTACCTGAATAGAAAGTGATACTCCTGGTTTTGTAATGTAATGTAATTTAACTTATGTGTGTATTTTTATTTTAAATTAAAAATTAAGGGTTTTTTTTGTTTTTTGTTTTTTTTCGATAACCGATAGGTGTCGATATCAATCACATCTATAGCAGATTGCCAATCTGTGCCATCCGCCCCTTTGACAACCGCCACATGCAAACTAGACAAAGTAGGTGAAGTGTCGTGCCTAAGGACACAACAGCAGTTTCCACTAGAGTCACTGCTGCCCCACTGTGGCACCTGGTATTTCCAATGGTCTCCCTTCCAAATACTTACCGGGCCCAACCCTGTTTAGCTTCTGAGCTCAGACGAGATTGGGCATTGGCGAGGAGGAGCTATGGCCATGACTGAAGTGAATGGGAAACGGAGCAGAGCTTAAATCCCCATAGGCAGCCTTTATGCTGATTACATTGGCATATCTAAAAGCACCATTGATTTCCACATAAAACCATAATTCAGACATCAATGAGCTGCGTTTATGGTAATGGCGTTTATGTGATGACTACTTTATGTGCCATAGAGCAGTGTAATGGGACAGGCGTGAGCCTGGAGCTGAGCCAGAGCAAACTCCAGCAGGTTATTGGACAATATGAAGAAGATGGTATACCAGGCTTGTGTTCTGAGGAGGTGGTGGTCAGGAGAGGCAAGGAATTCTGAGAAGGACAAAGAAGAAATATTTTTTAAAGGAACTGTATGTACCCTGCACTTTTACCGTTTTAAAAATATACTAGAATCACAACTGAACCTGGGTTGCCAGTGTCTTAACCTGCAGATAGAAGACATATACAAGTTTTTCCTCATTCTCAGTATAAGGACAGGCCTCATGTGAAAGCTCAGAACCTCCAGGATTCACTCACTGAGCTGCAGAGGCTGCACTAGCACTGATTCATGATTGGCTGCAGGTGCTGGGGTTTAGGGAGTGAGGATTCAGATCAGAGAGGGTCATTTTAGATTTAAAACAACTGGATTTCATCACTGAAACGGGCAACCCAAATAAGAGACTCATGTGAGGCTCATTCTTCTTTGAGATTGGATAGTCATCTTGAGAAGCAAAATACCAAATCATAACATAAGCAACTTGGCCATCATGTCTAATGTTTCTGTAATCAAGAATAAATCAGCATTAGAATTGTTACCGGTAAAAACAATATTTGATTTGAACACGTTTATCTCCTATCTGGGGACACAACATAGGTAATCTTCAAGGAGATAAGCAAATGGTGTACTCCCTACCACAAAAATTACATAGTAAACCTTTTAACATAGCATTACAACATCCTTCTTCGCCCCCTGCTGGCCAGTATTATTCATGAATAGTATGATGTGTTACTAAGCTCGTGCCTATGCTGCGCTGTGTTGCAGTAAGCTGGACGCGTTCATCTACGACGCGGCCGTGCTCAACTACATGGCGGGGCGGGACGACGGCTGTAAGCTGGTCACCATCGGCAGCGGGTACATCTTCGCCACCACGGGCTACGGCATCGCTCTGCAGAAGGGCTCCTACTGGAAGAGGCTCGTCGACCTCGCCATACTCGGCATCATCGGAGACGGTCAGTGCAGTGATTTCTATGTTTTCTATTGTCAAATATTAGGCTAAACCTTCTTTTTGGGTTTTTTTTTAGTAAAATTATGATAAAGACTGGTGAGGAATTAGTGACTAGACAACCAAATTCAGATCATCTTTGCCTCAAAACCCGTCAGACCACTCTTGTCCCAGTTTAGATGCGGATCAAACAACTAAATAGGTGCGAACGGGGGGCTACGGGGCATTCAGGAGTGTCCAGTAATTTAGCATTAGCACGAAAACTTTGCAGCTGTAATTTCTAATAAAGCCATACATCATACATATTATAACCGCACTAATGGCAGACATAAAAAGCAACATCTTATTTACATTGAGCATTTGATTTTCAGACATGTTACAAACTGCGGCACTCAGAAGTTGTTAGCTCTCTGCGGCACAAATAAACACATTGAAACTCCGATAGTTTTTACCTTCACTTTAACGTAGCGGATCAAAACAGTAAAACGACACGTGCTGCTCCGCGGTGGAGGGGCCGTAATTTGTCATCACTGCTGATCTAAAACAAGTGAGTGCACGTCCAAACACACGTCTAATATTTTCCTGGCTGTTTCTTACCCCGTGCAGTTGAATGCCTCTCCTAGTCTACGCCTAAATGTAATCGGACTGCGCTGTTACATCCCAGTACGAATCAGGTTTTCCAGGTGCGTTATTGCGATCCGTGAGATTTAAACCACAACACCTCAATCGTAGTTCCATTTTGAAAAATAGTTTTGAATTGACTAGGCCAGTTATCCCGTTTTCCTGGCGTGCATCTAAACGTAGTGAGTGTTTCATGCGATAAGGCTCGGCGTGTGCGCTCCCAGTGTAGTTACTGTGTAGAGTAGAGTGTCTGTTTGAGTTCAGATTGTCATTACTCCTCACTATTTCACCTCGCCTCCATTGTCTCCACCCCCTCCTCTTCCTCTCTGCTGCCCCCTCATCCTCACCGCGAGCTGGGTCATGGAGGACCACTGCAGTTCCCCCACGCACATATCCCCTCTTGACTTTTGTAACTCTGCCTTATCAAATAGGCTCTTTGCACATCGGCGGCGTGCTACTTCTGGTTAGAGAGGAGGTCTGTGCAGCGTTTCCGCAGTAATGTAACGTCTATGAGATTTTTGCCTCCTCAGTCTCCTTAAAATCAATAAATACTGACAGATCAGGCAGTGGACTGGAGCTACGGGTCACCGACAACACGTTAAAGCGAACCTATTACGCAAAATCGACTTTTCAGAGCTTTTAACCATGTTAGCTGTTTCCCCTCACCATTTACTCACTCGACGTTGTATTTGGAGTGATTCGTGCATGCTTGAGCAATCTTTAATCAGTTATTTTCAAGACATTGCCTGCCTATCAATCCCCGTTTTTAGCGCCACCAGCATACGCCCACTGCTTTGTACTTCTCCAATTTAATTTTCTTTGTACGTGTAGGATTTGGCAGCGTCGGGTAGCCATTTTGGTACCTTTGTAAACAGACGTGTCTTTCGGTGAAGTTTTCATGTTGTAAGTGACATCCAGCTCCCTGTCCCTGATCTGTCAGTATTTATAGATTTAGCGTGGCTCGGGAAAAACCTCATAGATATTACATTAGAGCAGAAATGGCGTCGCTTACTGCCCCTCTGAATGGAACTAGCCGGCGACCGTTGGCTACCAGAGCTGATCGCAAGCTTTGGCATGGCAAGGCAAGTTCATTTGTATAGCACAATTCGTACACAAGGTAATTCAAAGTTTTTTACAGAATAAGAAAGACATTAAAATCACGATACAACACATCAAAACTTAAATAATCATTGCCCTTACTAATACTGAACTTTGAACCCAGAGACCCTATGGTCCAATAGCCTGCGCAGCCAGACTCACGCTACGTTGAGGAAACGTGGAGTAAACCCATCAGACAAACCCTGCACGAGTCTGGAGGCCTTAAGAACATGCAGTAGTAGTTAAACCTGTTCTCTGTTACTGTATAATCAAACATATGCTTTATGTGTAATTTTGGATCGAACTGAGGCATCATCTTGAATAAGGGACTTTGGCCAATGACCTTGTATAAGAAGTAAAATCATAACATTTCAAAATATTTCCCTCCAATAAGTGCTTGAAGAGTTTTACATCAAGGAATCACTCACATACACCGGCAAGACAAGCAACATAACGTTACTTCTGTGTTATCCGAAACATGTCAAGGTATGAGAAAACTGAACTGGTCTGTTTAAAAGAACTGTATGCAAGATTTTGATTTTAAATTTCATAAACATGAGGTAAACATGTTCAAATCAGCTAAAGCTTTTACTGATAATTCTAATCAGGGTTCCAGACTAACGATTTCAGTTGGGTACACCGGTGCGCCTAAGATTTCCATTTGGGGATAAATAAGCGCAGAGTGAGACCTCTTCAATTTCAATAGTTGATCTTTGACATCTTTTGCGTCTAGATTTATCCTTATTTTCACTCATTCAGCCTCATTTAAGTAACTAAACAAAGTGAGGAGGATCTGGAGGTTTGATGGTTCTTTTTAAAGGTAAGTACAGTGTCTCATTCACAAATACATGAAAAAGCCAAACTTGTGAGCGCATCAGCCTCAGCTCCGACTGGCGAGAACGAGTGAATTAATGCTTTTTTCGTTTAGTTGTCAATTAAAACGTCATTTAAATGTGTTCAATACTATGTAATTCATGTCTATAATGAGGGGAGAGGACACAGGAGCAGGGATGTGATGAGGATCTGTCAGGCGCACCGGTACCTGCAAGGAATTTTTATTTTTTGCAGTGGGCAAAATTTTAGGCGCCCAAAATGGTCACACTGTGAGCCCTGCCACTACTGATTTATTCTTATTTACAAAAACATTGGACATAATGGCCATGTTATTTATGTTACAATTTGGTTGACCTGGAGCCAGTCATTAATCAGCGCCTCTCCTGTTGCAGTATGCGCTGTCCATTTTCTGAGAATGAGAAAAACTGACATGTGTCCTCTATCTGCAGGTTTAGGCACTGGCAGCCCATGTGCAACTGTGATTGTAATACCTTTTTTTAAACAATCAAAATGGAGGCTACATAAAGTAAGACCAAATTAACCTTTTTAATGCTATACCAACTTTGTTAAAGCCGGCAGCGGGACCAAACTGCCAACCTTCGTATCAGTGCACATGACATGCATCACATAAACAGATAATTGGTTTGTTAAAAAAAAAAAAAAAAAAAAAATCTTTATTGAATGGAGACAAAACATGAGTCTGACTTGCTTTGCTTTCGGTTCAACTCTTACATATAATCCCCTCCTTCAACACCAACCCATTAAACTCTATTTACCAGTTCACCTCTCCTCCGCCTTTCCATCACTGTCCCCCGCAACCCCAACCGCTCACCTCCCCTCCCCTCCCTCACCCACCTCATCACGATCCCATCACCGAGCAGACGTGCACACGCATCCTGGAAAACCCGGGATTGACCGGGGGCCGGAGCAGTTGGGTTTGGCCCTCCCGGGAATCCACAGACAATAGAAACGTGCGCGGCGCCGTAGGATGAGGTTGGCCGTCCAGATTGGGTCAGAGATGCAGGAGTCCATGTTGACCTAATGGAATAGGAGCGGACGTTCCAGGGGTTATCTGGAGTAATTGACATCCAGACTGGGAGCCGTCATTCACCTGGGGGTTTAAATGCGCACTATGGAACCTTTCTACTGGAGGGTCTGCCACAGTGATAGAAGATAGAATGTGGGTTCTATTGCTGTGGCGGCCATCTTGTGAGTGGAAAAAGAGCAAAATTCTGATTGAAAATAATGTAAAAACAGGGCCAGAAAAGTTTTTAAAGTGAGTTAAATATTTTCACTTTAACACGGACTTTAGTTCATGTAAATATAATGAATGGCAATATGCTCATGCTACACCTACCTCTGTTACATAAGATTCTGTTATATGTATATTTGAATCTAATCTGAATCTGACATATAATAATGTATTTGTGGTAGAGATAGACCGATATATCGATATTTGGACTTTTTAGAGTAATGGGTATCAGCCTTCGATCTCCAGCACAAGCCGATATGTTGTTTTGGTCAATATGCCGCCTAAAAAAAACAGACAAAGCTTTATATTAACACTTTAATACAAAGAGATAACTGCACAAAACGTGACTACACAGCTCTCTTATAGGTTTGTGGTAAAAAAAAAGGGTTTTGGGTGAGTTTGTAGTAAATTAAAATTACATAATTTTGGAAAACTAATCAAAATTGGCCCAAAAATATCAGCAGATCTTATCGGCCATCAGATGCTCTGAATTCTAAACAGTCGGTATCAGCATCGGCCGTGAAAAAAACCCATATCAGTTGATCTCTAATTTGTGTTCCTAATAATGCAGTGAACTCTACATGTCTCTGTCAGGGCGCTTTTTCTCTGAATTATGAAAATGCATATTCACCCTAAAAACACTGCACTGGTCTGTTTGCTATGCAGGATTGTGTGACTGAGTGTTAATATACCGTCTGGACAAAAGCATTGATAACTATTCAGTTTATTTCACGCCTAATACTATAAAAGAAGAATTTATTACCTAAAATGAAAAAAAATTTTTTCAAGATTTGTTCACATTACTTTGGAAGAACATGGGCATTGGATAAAGTAGAAATACCAAAAATATCAATTATCGAAGTATTAAAGAGACCATTAAAATGAAAAAGTGCAGCTTCCTGATAGTTTGTGTGAGCTCTTGAGTAGAATCTCACACACACTGTCTGCTGGAACGGGACTTTCTTTACTATACTATAGGTAACCACGGCGACGATGTCTCTAGCTTCTTATTTATATCTCATTGGTCTGCCACACGCTTGTCTCCATAGAGATGTTATGTTTTTTCCTGGAATGTTCGAAAGCACGGCATTTAATTGATGTATCTCCGTGGAGACATGCTGGTGATTCTGCATGTTAAATTAAATACAAGCTAGATGGATTCATTTAATGCCATATTGTGGAGCATTCCAGGTAAAGGACTAACATCTCCATGCAAACAGGCAAGTGGCAAAAAATTACATAGCGTGCCTTTAAATCAAGAACTTGTAAGAGATCTTAGGAAACGGTGTTACTTTTTTGGGACATTCTTTTCTGTATTTGAGCCTTATGAAACTTTAACAAGGACACCCCAGTCCAATCCAGATGATTTGACCCCAATTTTCACAAGATTTGAACCAGTAATGTGTTATATCAAAAGCTAGCAGTAGATTTGCCACGTTCCGCCATCCTCAGGCCCTGTAAGGCTAGTCTCTAATATTTTTGACAAAATTGGGATCACTATTTTTAAAAAAATCTATTATTTCAAATGGTCACCGCCACCACTAGCACTACTCCCGCCACCACTGCAGCAATTCCTTGTTTCCATCTTCTGCGTCTTCTGACCACTCCAGAGGAACCATTAGAGGCCTTCCCGGGTCCATCTTTTATTTAGTTCTTGTTTGAACTTTGAAACCTATATATAGGATCTGTTAGTAAACTGCTTCTACTTGAGTTCTCCTTCAGCCATTCCCCTGCTCCTCGGATTGGTGGATAAATGCGGGATGCACTGCAGCAGAGGACAGGATTACATAGGCCTAGTAAACAATACTAGTTTAGTAGTAGCAGTTGTGGGAATAGCAGAAATGGCGTGAGCATAGGTCTTTTTGCCTCAGTGCTAACGCTAATGCTAATTGTGAAGCATAGTAATTATTCGAATGACACCACAAACTGAAGAACTATACACAGCTTAAGTCCACTGTCTTACCAGCTGAGCCATCAGCACAGGGAGAACACAAATAAAGCACCTACTGATTTATGGAGTTTGGTCACATCTGCTCATGCCATGCCAGATGTGACTGAGGCAAAAATCTGTATTAAAGTCTGAAGTGTTAAGGCAGCAAAAAGAGTTAAATTGTTAATATTGATTAAAGTGAAAGATTCAAAGAGATTTTAGGTTAAATATAGCTATAGTTTATGTTGAAATGTAAGTAAGAGACACTTTGTAAGAGACATCTTGTGATTATTATGTATTTTTTAAGTGCCAAGTAAGGTATTCCAGTAGGGGGAGCTCTTTATAACTGAAAAAAGCCCATTTGAAAAGTAGGAAAGCAGCAGTGGTAAAGTCACAGGAAAGAGAAAAATCTGATGATCGTGAAGAGGTATTGAGTGATATCATCACAGTCACTCACGGCAGCAACTAATGAACAAAACAAATAATCAAATAATCAAATAAACAAAGTCCAGGCTAAGCAATAACATTTTCATGAAACAAGCGTGTGATTAACCCCCATCAGAAAACATAGTGCAAAAAAACCGACAATGTTTTATTGTTTAGTTTTTGTTTTAATCAAGTATCACTGTTTACACTGACAGAATGCAAACACAGTGCATGAGGATGCCAAGGGGAGACATACATAATACATATTGCAAATCATGAAACCTAAATGTGAGCAATGTTTATGCAATTTCCTTTAGACAGAGAGAGAGAGAGAGACAGAGAGACAGAGAGAAGTGTGCAGCCATCCCTGACCTGAGCTCACACACTCATGAGTCTCTATTACCACAGCTCCACCTCACTGCTCCTCCTATGACCAGGAAACCAGGAGAGGCCACAAACACTCCACTCTCATAATCACAGTCATAGTAACTGCTCCTGTACTGCTACTGCACATGTACCAGCGTCAGGTCAGGTACAGCCAGTGGAAACTCAGATGAAGGTCAGGAGCCAATGTGGATCTAGAGATGAGACACAATCTACTATTGTTGCACGAAGCAGCTTTTGTAAACTAGAAGTCAAAACAATTTACAATAAAAACAGTATGAAAGTACATTTACATGCTACATTTATGACATTTATTACATTAGAATAATAAGGTGTTAGCATGTTTGTGTATATGCACCAAACATTATCATCTTTGACAGATCGTACAGAAGGATTTGTTTATATATAATTTGAAGCTTGATTTATTAAAGTTTTAACTCAAAAAAATTAGGTGAAATCTGAATATTTAAACACATTTTCAATATGATTTAGTTTACTGAAAAACTATATAAGATATCTTAAATACCTTATTTATTTAGTTATTTAAATACATTTTGCAGTTCGATGTGTCCCAAATATGTCAAATTTTGGCTTTTTTTTTCACATAAATTGCTCCATGTTTATATAAAAAACATACATTATGAAAAACTTGTAATACTTTTCTTCTTGAATTTATGTAACTAACTAAACTAGAGATGACATTTGACATCAATATCTCTAAATTTAAGGCTATTCACCTGCAGTATATTTCGGTTTGAATTTGATTTGTGAAAATGAATGAATTTTGAAAGGTGGTATCATATTTATTGATAGTGATTGCTGCACTTTCTACCTCTTCTGATGGCAGAGGTGTATTATCAGGTTGGAGATGTGACCTTTTTGGCAGGCGCAAAGGTCGACTCGGCTGTTTGGACAGGTGCTGGCAGGTGATGGCTGGATCAATAGAAACAGCTGGCTCTGAGTAAATGGACAGTCTCAGGGAGGCAGTGCACTGTGGACTGGAGGGCTCTGCGGACTGAATACCGACACTCCGCGTGTATGTGGTGCTGTGGTTCAGTTATGTGTACGTGTCTGAGGCACAAATAGGGGGGAAATCAGTGTGTGAAATGTAGTACAGTAACAGCTTGGCGTGTGAATGGAATGGTGAAGAATCCTGGAATAAGTAACAACAGTGATGACTGCAAGATTACTGTAACGTGGCAAAGTACAACTCAAGGTAAACGCTCAAAAAGTCAAACTTTGCGTATGAAATGTGAAACAGTCTGAATTACGTTAATTTTGATTCTATTTCCAGCCATTTTAAAGTGGGACTAAACACCTAAACTCCACCCACAATAACATTGCATTATATTTTTATCCATTTGTTACCAGAAAGCTGCAAATATTTGCACTAAAATTGCCAAAAAGCACTAGTAACAGTAGACAGTGCTATTCAAACACCATGTTCACACTTCAGTAGCGGAAAAAAAAGTGAAACCTCAAAACCTGCTCAATACTTTTTGCCGATACTTCCCAAACGCAGTATAGCTTATGTTGAAATGATTTTATTTAGTGTTTATTTTCTGAGTTTGAAATTGAATGTCAGCTTTATGTGTATATGCCACAGGCCAAGTTGATAATCCAGGCATTCTATAGAATCCCTATTGTCCTTTAGGCAACAGATAAGTTTTATAGTTGGATTTTATTTTATTAAAGGCATGTTTTAGCAACTCTTTTTTGATTGACAATATTGTTATCGGGATACTTCAAAGAAATATTGAGATATTCCTAAATGTAACCTATACTAACACAAGTTCTCGCCCCATTATGTCCAATAGGTCTATTTTGATTTTATATTATTTTTATATTGGACGTTGTCTTTGGTTTTACCATTAGTAAAAATGTATCAAATGTGTGAAAACGCTGCCAAAAACTAATGAATGAGATTAGGGCTGGAATGATTAATAGACTAATCATGACTAGCCAACTAAAAATAAAAGAAATTAAAAAATAATCCTAATCTATTCTGATAATCAGATTGGTTGTCTGGACGATACAGACTCTCAACACATAAAAAGACCTTTTATAGCCAAGACAGTGGCATTATTAAGAAAATGTCAAAAAAGATTTCTAAATTTTATCAGTAATACATATTTGTAAAATACTCTTATTTTAGAAGCCTTCAGTCACCTCAACCTTTATTTAGTTGAGAATGTATAAAAGTCTCAGTGTAAAACAGAAATAATCATTGGACTAGTTGACTAATCGAAAAATGAATCACTGACTTGTCGACTGCTAAAATAATTGTTAGTTGCAGTCCTAAATGAGACAGCAGTGAGCGACGTGAAGTAGGCCAAGTCTACCAGAAAAAAAAAACTTCGTCAACTGGTAAGACATGTGGGGAATGGACGACAAGAAACAGCACGGTGATGTATCCACTGAAACAATGACTGAAACATTAACTTTGACTTCACCAGAGACTCGGCCATTAGGCATCTTATAGAAAATATCATATTGTATTATATGCCTTATAATTTGTAAAAAAAAAAAAAAAGTTATGGAACAACAACATGTGCACTTGAACCCTTTGTGTTGTCATTCCCGCTGGCTGCAGGTGAGATGGAGGAGCTGGAGGCACAGTGGCTGACCGGCATCTGTCACAACGAGAAGAACGAGGTGATGTCCAGTCAGTTGGACATCGACAACATGGCGGGGGTCTTCTACATGCTCGCCACCGCCATGGGCCTGTCCATCCTCACCTTCATCTCCGAGCACCTGTTCTACTGGAGGCTGCGCTACTGCTTCACTGGTGTGTGCTCCGGGAGGCCCGGGCTGCTCTTCACCGTCAGCAGGGTGAGTCAAGGAGCGGGCAAATTTAAATAAAGACACTAATCTGATGTAGTCAGAGGTGGGTAGAGAAGCCAAAAACTGTACTCAAGTAAGAGTACCGTTACATCAAAATAAAGATTCCTCAAGTATGATGCTAGAAAAGTAATCTGAAAAGCACAGTTTCTTTAAAAAGAGTGCTACCCTCTTCTAGTTGTAAGTCTACTTTTGACAACCCTAATCTGTTAAACTTGTAGACATTTATTTAGCTTGTTAGTAGGCCGCACTATTGACATATCATTCAATACATGATAGACATGTATATTTATCATTTTGCCTGGCAAGTCCAAAATGGCATCTCAAGAGTCTAATCACACAAGTCAAGTCCAATCACACCATCTGTAAATGGGAGAAGTGTCTATTCTGGATTCAAGGCAGATCATGTGGACCTTATTACCTTATCTTTTCACTACTGGGGAATTTTTTTTTTTACTGTAAACGTCTATGACTTAAAACCTTATGACTAATTCATTGTTTCATTTATTGCAGCCTGTTTTTGAGATGATTCCACATTAGGGTCATTGTGCCAGTGGCATAAAGCAGTTTTAATATTATTGGTTAATATTACTGGCCTTCTTGTTTTTTATTTTTATTTTATTTTTTATTATTGCTTTTTATTAAATTGTATTTATTTATTTACTGATCATTAAACAGCACTGCAAAAATGATTCAGTCCTGCTTGTAGAAAGAGTAGTTGTAGAAGTAAAGCAGCAGTAAAAGTAGTAGCAGTGGTAATAGTAATAGTTATAGATAGGGCTGAAACGATTAACTGAGAAATTTGATTACTAAAAAGCAATTTTGTTGCCTCGATGATTTGTTGAGTTCTTATAAATAGTTAAAACCACATGAAACTGAAGCGTGTGGAGCGCACGGAACCATTGCGGCCATGGTTTCCTGCACAACAGTGAAGAGAGCCGTTGTGTTTTAGAAGTGAGTTTATGGAGCTAAGTTTAGTTGCGTGTGAGAGCACGGAAGATGAAGAAGATCATGATGATGAAAACAAACCAGTGAAATAAAAGACCACGGCGAGAGAGGAAGACGTAGAGGCTAAAGTGAGCGGCACACAGAGCTAGCGCCGCAAAATGACTCTACCTCAGTGCTGCAGACAGAGCACAGAGCTCAAAGCACAACACGGCAGGATAAACACATGTACATGTTGAACTCTTATCTGAGCTCAAGTGATGGGACACAAAACCTTATTTTCTATGAAACAAAATGAATTCATAGAAACTGTAAGTGTAGGTCACATGTAATGTGGCCTGTTTAAAATACAGCCTGGACATTTTGATCTGGTCATAGAAGTGACATGTTTCTGTTTTGGGGACATATTGATGCAATTAAGAATAAATGTGTTATTTCACGCAGAAAAACTACTTATTTGTTTTAACACTGAACCATAACTTATAAAAAAATAAAAAACAAAAAAAAACAATACAAATATGCTTTTAAAGATATTTTATGGAAGGTAAAAATGTATAGATTACTTGATTAATCAAAGTAAATAACTACGTAAAATAACTAAACTAAAATATTAGCTAGCTGCAGCCCTAGTTATAGTGTTATTAGCGGTGGCAGCAGTAGTAGTAGTAGTACTAGTAGTAGTAGTAGTAGGCTTTGCATTGTAGCATAGCTTGTTTGGAAATAGCTTATTATGTCAATAATTCATTTGAATATTTTAAACCAAATGCCTCCTGCCCTCTACAAGTGCAGAGGGCAGGAGGGAGTAAGTACTTAAATGAGGCAGGTGGCGTTTGGTTTGAAGGCACATGTACATGAAAAGTAGAACTTGTTCATTTAATATTTTATCAACTGACATACCAAATTTCATCAAAAATAATGGGCCTATTAGCCAAGGAAAAAATATGAAATTGTGCATGTGCACTGTAAAAAGCCAAAATTTATAATGCATTAAAAAAGTCAAAAGAGCTGCTCCTACAGCACATCATGTCCCTGTCTCCCCCTAGACACACTCCAGCCACTCACATAGGTGACACTGCCACTGGATAAAAGCTACAGTTGATTCATAAGCATGGATAATGGGATGTAACCATGTCCAAATCTCTTGGTTTTTCATAATATGCAACTCATGGTATGATATTTATTGCAGTATTTTGTGGAGGCTAACAAAATTGTGACTTTTTCCTTGTAAAATGCCTTGACAAGACTTTGGTTCTGTCATAATCCAAAGAACTAAGATTTAAAAGTGCTTATAACAGATATTTCTTCATGTAGTCAGCACTGAAACTGAGTAAAGGATCATGGTATATGTAGTTCCCTTTGTTTTCTTAGCTCATGCTGCACCATAACAATGAATTTAAGCAAAAAGACTTGACCCTGCCCCTCGATCTTATTGTGAGCCTTTTGACGATACAATATCACCAAATCTGGGTTATTGTCACATCCCTAATGCTTAATACAGCTCAATCATGGCGGCTATAATTCTCCCACATCTTCAGTGGCCTGAGGTTCTGCACTATCAGACTCTGTCCTCATCTGTCCCTCGCTCCAGTCCTTACTTCCTCGTTTGCAGACACACTTTATAATTAGATGGAGATGGCATAGGCCGGCCTCACTTGGACACCAAGAGTTTCTTTTACAATGTATCTGTACTGGGGCAAGACACGTTTTACTTTATTACATGAAATAATTTGCTACGGCCCCTTTAATACTTAAGGTTCTTCTGCTGGTTTTGCTGCTCTTGTTTGTATTGCATAGAAATAGAGGTAACCAAGTTTAGTGTCAGTTTACTCCAGAGTGCAGTTAGTATTAGAAACTTAACTAGTTCTTAGAGCGTTAGTGCAGTAAATGCTGCAGATATACACAAACTTAAGACTGTAACAAGACTAGGACGTGCTGAGTCTTTGAGTAATTCTTCTTCTGTCTTATTCTTGGTTATCAAGCACGTTTCACAAAGGTGTACTACATAACGTTTCTTGCTAGGGATTCATCATTTACATGTCTCCACAGAGACGTTATTGGATTGCCTCCAATGTTCCCCAGTATTGCATTAAACATTTCTATCTTGCATTTATTTGCTTACAAGCAAATTTTTTATTGCCTATTGCTTGTATCCATGGTTATAGACACATTTAAAGTGGATCTATTATGCAACATTGACTTTTTAGGGCTTTTAACCATGTTGTAGTTGTTTCCCCTTCTCATTTACCCTCTTAAAGTTGTATTTAGACCAGGGGTGGGCAAACTTTTTGACACACGGGCCACAATGGGTTCTAAAATTTGACAGAGGGGCCGGGCCAGGATATATATATATATATATGTATATATTACAACCTCTGAGCCGTAGCCGCCCATTCCTGCATTGACTGCTTGCTAGCATAGTTGGCATGCTTCGTAGCAAAGTGACGGCTGATATTGTACTCTTTGAAAACCGCGACAGTTTCTTGGCATATTAGGCATACAGCCTTTGATTGGACTTCAGTGAAAAAATATTTTGTTGTCCACTCCATAATTAAACAATCGGTGCTCACTATCCATTTTTCTTTTCTTTGATAAGATCATTTTTGCAGAAGGGCTGATAAGAGAATAAGAGAGTAATACACGCGAACAAGGTTGATGTAGCTTAAGTGTGCCATCTTTTGGGGAAACATTGGCATTACAGGGGAAAGGTAAATTGAACAAGTTTACCGTTACCTATTTTAATATAATGGTCACGTTTGGCGGGCCGGATTAATAAGGCCAACGGGCCGTAGTTTGCCCATGTCTGATTTAGACACACATAGGATTTGGCAACGTTGTATAATCATTCTGACACAAATGAGAAAAAAAAAAAATCGCTACTCGCTAGCGTGATCTGCAGCTATCCATAGGAGGGGCCGACAGCAGCACGGCTCTTTGTTGTGATGACGTTTGCTTTGACGTTAGCTCAGCACCGCAGTTTTCTAACGTGGAAGTCAGCGGTTTTGTTTGTCATTTTAGATCAATATTGCGATTTAAAATTT
The DNA here is from genome assembly GCA_000787095.1 of Periophthalmodon schlosseri. Lineage (NCBI taxonomy): Eukaryota > Metazoa > Chordata > Actinopteri > Gobiiformes > Gobiidae > Periophthalmodon > Periophthalmodon schlosseri. The sequence continues at coordinate 71,047 of KN480764.1, forward strand.
TAGCATAATGATCCAACGGTGTCATAGATTATAACTATACAGCAGACACAAACAGTATCTTTAATGTCTTACTGTGGAGTCCCATCACTTTCCAAAACTCTTCCCCCCCACATACCCCCCTCCGCTGCCTCTTCTTAACAGCTTTCCCTCAAACGAGCCCATTCTAATGCACTTTAAATAGCATAAACCCTGTCTCTTCCCATTAATTATACAAGCCGATCCCTGATGATTGCATACACTTTGAGCTCTTTGTGGTTAAGCCCAGTCAAATCCTATTGAAACAAGTGTCACCTCAGATTTATCTCTTCTCTCCTGTCCTTTTTACGACCTCCATAACAGCCTTCTTTTCTGAATCGTATCGGCAGAGGGGACTTGCCAAAATTGCACCCGCCCCGCGTGCCCCCTACCATCTTTCAATGAGCCAGTCCAAATCGCATTAAATGTCTATTAAGTCTTTAACATTTCAGTGTTCACTTTTTACAAGATATAAACGTCGTTGTAAGTCCCTGTGATAGTTAAGCATTTTCTGGGTGTTTGAAGTAGGGATGTCACGATATCAAATTTGTGAGTTCCGATTGTGAGGAAAACAAATGCGATTTTATGATTACTGACAAAAAAGAAAAAAAGGAAATTGACATCAGTATTTCCTTGATGTGGCAGTGCTGATAGTCGAATGTCACGAGACTGGAGATTTATTACATGTGATGTAGCCTATTTTATTATATTTATTTCATTTAGTTTATAATTACATTAAAATATTAAGTAGGGCTGCGGCTATGGATTATTTTAGTAATCACGTAATCTATCAATTATTCACTTTGATTAAACGAGTAATCTATTCATTTTTTATCTTCCATAAAATATCCTTAAAAGCATATTGGGATGCGCTCACACTTGCCCAACTGAACTGTGTCCAAGCACAGATGGCCCCTAAAGCGTGGTACGTTTTCTAGTATGAGTGCAAAAGACTTTGGGCCCGGTTGGAGGAGGTGGGGCAAAACACCACACGGTTGCTCATGTACACGCACAAGCACCTTTTCTGTTTATGAGCCCTATTTTGTGCGCAGAGAGGATCGAGGAAAGAGGGAAAAGTGAATGAACTTTCTCTAAACTCACTGCGAATCCACGCTCACCTTGAATAAGGACTGTGACAGAGACAGAAGTTTTGAAGCCTGGTCTCCTGTTGTCCTCGCTCCTTCACACTGTTGTTTAATCCATAAACTCACAGAGGAGTGTCACAGCAGGACTCATATCTGCCTCATTATTTTAAGGATATTTCTGCCGCTGGTCTTATTTTTTCTGCTAAAGCGTTAGCACTGCTGCGCCACATGTAAACAAACAGCACCGTGTGATGATGTCACCAGGCCGTGGCTCGGTTCGGTTGTGCAGGTGTGAGTGTGGGCCAAAATCTACATAATCGTACTTAAGCATGGCACGGTTCAAAAGGCCTAGTCTGGATCTAAAATACACGGCTCTCTCTCTCGGTGCTGTACAGGCTCCGTGTGGAAACAAGCGCCTCAATGTTGCACTCCGTGTGCTTCAGCTTCACGCGGTTTTAACCAATTATTATAATTAAACGCATCATCGAGCAATAAAATATGAATTGAAGCTTTTTAGTAATCGATTCACTCAGTTAATCGTTTCAACCCTAATATTAACCCTCCTTATAACGTACACCTAATTGTTGTATTGCACTATTGTACTATACTATGGTATTAAACTTGAAAAACAAGGCAAAATAAGGAATTATATAGCTTTTGAAATTGATTTAATTTCCATATGCTAATATCCTGCTCATCTCCTCTCACGGTCTCACGTAAGTCTCCTGTGTGTTTGCGTGGTGTGTGTCAATGCGCTCGCAGTGATGGCCCCCCTCCTCTTCGCTCCGGTGCGCCAAGTAGGCCTGTCAGGAGAACACATTTTGAAGGGCGATATATTGCTGAAGCAAATATAGATGATAAACGATAATACTTAAGCCAAACCATAAAGCAATTATTCACAGAAAGTGTTCTTAATGCACAATATTAAAACACAAGCTGAACAGAATGCAACGCTTATGTAGTTAGTTTCTATCTATAATGAGTCATAGAAGCTCGTAATTCTACACTCTACAGCTCAAATCTCATCATAGAACAAAAAATAACTAAAATTATCCCACTCTTGCAAGGAAAACGTACCCACGATAAATACTGACCCCCAAAAAGTATTGTTCCATCTGTCATGTAATGAACAACATGAACCACTAAAACAGTTTTAATGAAGCTGTGGCATAAACAGGTGTCCCAAAATGTGTTTAATATGTCTAGTATTAAACACATTTTGGGACACCTGCTTGTTCCCAGTTTCCTGACAATGTGAAATTCGGGCCCGGGCTCCACACACATGCGCCGGAGTGGCTCTCATTATGCATTGCAACTTGAGAGACGTTTCTGAGGTTATACTGTAAATTCAAAAACTATGATTAATCTACCATCAAAATGTTCACAGTAATTGGAAAACCAGTTAATCTTGCCATCTCTGTTTGAAGTGTCCCTCGTTTTAGTCAGCGTCATGCTAATTTAGTAGATTAAATGCGTAATAGTTCTTATATATTTTCATTTTTACTGTGATAAATTGTATGTCATTAATTCACGGGTTTAAGATTAAGGTTAGCCTTTCTCCGTCGGGAAATTTGTCCTCTGCATTTGACCCATCCTTCAGTCTACTGGTGTAACCGGTGGACTTCTGCGTTGTGTTGTATGAAGGAGCCACGGGACACAGCGGGAACTTTTGGAGGCACTCTCCGTTTAATTCTGGTCAACAGTAATATAAAATGGAATTAACATCCCGCCATTCATTGGTACAGCCCAAACTACAGGAGAGAAGACAACAAACAGTTAGCATCTCCCCGCACTTGTCCACATGAACAAATTAAAACAACGGAGTAACACCAGAGCCCAACATCAACTCAAACACAACCAAAATACGACCACAGATACAAACAAAACCAAAAATAACAACAAAAAGACACCCCAATATGAGACTATGACAGACGACTGACCTCTTCCCAATACCGGATTTACAAAGGGAAGAGGCAGCGTCAAACCCCAAATTTATACCAGGGGCAAGGCGAAGGTCACACGAAGAAGAAACAAAAATACCGAAGAAGTGGGCTGGAGGACCAAGGCTGCACATTAAATCAAACGCCAGGTATGAGCTAAACTGAAATAAACAAAAGCACCATTTTGTGTAATTATACATGTATATATATATATCTGAACCGGTTACACTGGGGCAACCTGTAGAGCAGTGGGACTCATCTCCAGATGTTGAGCTAGTTTTGGACAGGACTAAGGTTGTCAAAAGTATCGAAAATCAGATACTAATCAATACCAAGACTAGTATTGAAACTAGATACACATTTGAGCACGTATTGATATTAAAAAAGTCACATTCGCAGGACAGAAATGAACCTTTCCTGAATAGCCGTAGAATGATCTTGAGCGGCATCAGAACGAGTATAAGACACACAGACTAGTACACGCCCATGGACCACTATGGAACCTACTGGACGACTGAGGGATTGCACAGATGTAAGGTTCTTTATTATCATCGTGGTACAGGAATCGGTTTTGAAATAGAGTTTGAAATTTTAGTATTATCGCACCAATCAGGACCACATTAGCTGGAGGAGTTGACCGACCTATTGTGCATGTTTTGGGTTGATGGAACTGCGCAGTGCTTGGAGGAAACCCACCCAGACACGGGGAGAACATGCAACCTCCTTGATCTGGCTTGGGGCTCTGGGATTGAAAAGTGGAACATGGATCTCTACTCTTTTCTTTTATTCATTTATGTTTAGTTTTTTATCATTCAGCGGAAATATCTACTTTTAATCATAGGTTCAGTCATTCTGGTTACTTTTTGTTTAGTTTAAAGGAACTGCACGTAGCTTGCACTCGTATAATTTTAATAAAGTTTCTACAGTTACAACTGGACCTGGGCTGCCAGTGCCTAAACCTGCATATAGAGGACACAGACAAGTTTTTTCTCAGTATATTAACAATGTTGCCGGAACTGCATATGCCGTACATGCCCATACTACCCACTAGTGTTGTCACAATATTAAAATTTCAAACTTTATTTTGACACTAACGAATAGACTTGATACTCAATACCGATTACAATGCCACGATGATAATACAAAACACTCTTTATTTAGACAATAGAATAGCATTTTTACTTTCCACTTCCTTACTTTACATTACCATGTGGTCTTATACTTGTTCTAATACAGCTCAAGATCATTCTAAAGCTGCTCAGGAAAAATTCATTTCTGTCCTGTTAATATGACTTTTTTTGTATTGATACCTGCTCAAATGAATATCTAGTTTCAATAATTCAATTCAATTTATTCTGTAAAGCTTAAAATCACAACAACAGTTGCCTCAGGGCTGAACATGAGAGTTGATTTAACCAACAGAAAGTTAGAAAATCAACAATGAACAATCAACATTGGTCAATAACAGACGAGCAAATTAATCAACAGAAAACAAGCAAATGGATAACTGTCCCAGAACACCCCCTGCCCTTAGACCCTCCTTCTAGGCAAGGAAAATCTCAAAAAACCCAGTGGGAAAAAGAGAAACCTCGAGGAGAACCGCAGTGAAGGAGAGATCCACTCCCATGGACGTGCAGGCTGCAGATGTGTCCAGGACTAATGCGCATCCATTTGCAGATAGAGTTCAAGGCTGTAGGGCCAGAGCCCCCTCAACTAAGAGACAGAGGGAGGCATATCCACGGTAGGGTAGAGGTCATCCTAGCCAGGTATATTAGTATAGTATATACTAGTTTTAGTGTCGATTTTCGATACTTTTGTCAACCCTACCCCCCTCCAATAAGCCAGTCCAAATCTCATTCAAGTATATTACCCTTTCCCTGTAACACTGCCTGCACTTGGCTTACTCTACTATTAAAAAAAAAAACAGATTTGAGAGACTGGCAGAGCGCGTGTCAATGTTTTCATCTGCTCACAAGGACAGAACAGCTGGGGGTGCGAGCTGCTGCTAAACATGTGTGAAAAAGGAAAAAAGCAAAGTGCCATGTAATTTAGTTTGCGAATGGCGCCGTGCTATTGAGGTTACAGTAGCAGACAGATTTGTATGTTTGAAGCGTTCGTGCCAGCCAAACAAGCAAGTGCACAATTGATGTCGAGATTGCTCCCAACCAGCAAAAATTGCCATGTCTTGACGTAGGCTAGACAATGGAAGGAAAATGGAGGTCGGATGTGAAGATAAAGTGGAAATGGTAATTGTGGCTTTACGTGGTGGTGTAGAATATGTATATGACAGACTTAAGGCTTATCTATATACAGTATAGGATGTGTATACAAGTAGGCATGGCCCCAGTCCTATGTTTTTACAGGGTTTGGAGATTCAATATATTTGGAGGGAATTTAAGAGTTTTTAATCCCGAAAGTTGTATCTCTAGTTGTAGGGTTAGGGCCATGATTGTAGGGTTAGGCATTTGTTGTAGAGTTAGAGCCTTTTTGTAGGTAATGCCCTTGTTGTAGTGTTAGGCCCTGGTTGTAGGGTAAAGGCCTTTTTGTAGGGTTACATCCTTGTTGCAGGGTTAGGCCCTTGTTGTGGGGTTAGGACCTAGTTGTAGGCTTAAGTGTAGACCCTTGTTCCACTGTTAGGGGTTTGTTGTAGGGTTAGGACCTTGTTTTAGGTTTAGGGTTTTGTTGTAGGACAGTGATGATGTCTCAGGGGCCAAACCCTGCACTTAGACCTGTTTTTATTGGCCCAGTAGGTAGTATTTTTACCAGAAATTTAAGAAAACACTTAACAATCTTAACCTCAATCACAACAATTTTGTGTGGACTGACTTGATATTAATATTTAAAGCCTGAATAAAGGTGTGTTGGCACAGATTCCGTGCAAATGCTGCCAATGCTTAGTGAAAGCTGCTGGTGTTAGTAATATGTAGCTTGCATTTACTTCTTTTGTGTGGATAGGTCTTTGTTCTAGAAACCGTCTTGTTTCTCCCTTCAGCCTAAGACATGGACAGTAGACCTTTTCAGGACTGACATGTTCAGAATTGCTACGCACTCTGCCTGGTACTGATATGAACATTCTATCCTGGCCATTTCAATAGGACAGTAAAATAAAAAAAACATACATTTTGACCTTTGTAGACAGCACAGACAAATGGTCGTTGCTTACATTTGCCAACATGTAATAGTAGTCAATCTAACTTCCAGCTCCAGTTTGTAAACTTCACGAATGTATGCAGAATGTGACCCACTATATTTTTGGTGCATATTTGTTCAACATAACATATTAAATCAATGTTATTACGTGACAATTATGTATGCTAATTTTGGCGCTAACTACTAATGTTAATAATCTACACGTAACTCATGATGTTACTCACATGTGGTCAAGTGATTGTCAGTCGCCAATACAGCACTGGTTTTTCATAGTTTGTGATGTTTTGTGTTTTTGAACTCTCCCATTGAAAATGCATTAGGGCTGATGTATGGAAGGATACCAGCTAATGGAACTCAGGTTAGTTTACAAACACTGGAAGGGTCTATTGACTCATTTCATCCGAATGGCATTAACGTACAAATTAAATACAGGGAGCAAACTTTTCTAAGGAAAAATATACTCTACCTTACTTAACATACAATGCGTCCAAACACTTTAACATTTTTTTTTTTTTTAAAGTCCATATTCCCTTCAGCCTGCCTCTTTTCTCTGCTCTGTCTTTCAGTTACCTTCAATGCCTTTGTCTGGCCGATTTACCTCAAATACTCCTGTCCTTTGTCAGACCAGTAGAACTTTTCAAACCGCCCTACATTTCAAATACAGATGACAGACTCTTACACACCCAAAAAAAAAAATAAAATAATAAAACACTTTCCCTGTATCCTCCATTATTTATGCGTGTGTCTGTGTACGCTTTTATTCCGGACGAGCTGCGACATTTCACACATTAACTGTTCGACAAAGTCCCCCGCGCGCTCGTCTGGGTTGGGGTAGAGGTGGGGGTAAGGTTGGGGTAGGGTTGGAGCGGGGGACTCCCTGGAGTACTCGGCCTTGCACTCAGGGTCCTCTCTCCCCTGACATCATCAAGTAATTGCGAAAAACTGCAGCGAGCGTTGAGAAAGACAATATGAGCTTAAGTTGGAGTAATGGAGAAGACTGCAGAACCTGCAGTCCTGCAAGAACACTTACAATATTAACCCTCCCTCTCTCTATGTGTGTGTGTCAGGGCATCTGGAGTTGTATCCATGGCGTGCACATTGACATGAAGAAGAAGTCCCCCGAGCTGGACTTCAGTCCCCAGGCCAACATGCTGCACCTGCTCAAGTCAGCCAAGTCCATCGCTCTGTCCTCGCCCAAGCGCAACACCGTCCTGCTGCAGCCTAGCATCCTGGACATGATGAAAGGTAACCACGGTAACACTCATCATGGGGACGGTTAAAAGGGCCCGTGAACAGGCACGTTTTTGGCACAATTCTGATAGCTAGCCAAAATATTAACTATTAAAACATATTTATGAATTCATTTATTTTTGTCATTGTCTTCTCTGACTTGTTTTGTGCATGTGTTGTAAGGGGCTTATTAATACAGCTGGCAACATAATGTGGGGATCTTGAAAGCACTACTGTTTTTCACATTTTCCGTATGTAAATCTATTGAAAAAAAGTTGCCCTCACAGCAAGAAGATCCTGAGTTTGACTCTTGTGGTCCAATCCTCCAGCTGAGGTAGTCCTGACCAAGCTCATTATCACGGAGATGAGTCCCAGAGCACAGTCCTGTGGCGCCTACTGCACTGAAGGATGTTGGTGATTCGATATTGTAAAAAAGTTTACAATAAGATTATAATAATATAGCTCTTCATTTTTTTCAAACTGAAGATAGTTACACAGAAAAAAATCTATTACAGTCCCGTAAAGATTATACTCATATACTTTTACATACTACGTTTTTTTTTCCATTCATAACAGTCATGCTAGGCTCCTTGACGTACATCTATGCTAGGCTACTTGACGGAGAAATGTACTTTATATGTCACTCCAGTCAGCCCATCCATCGCGCGGCAGAGATGACATCTTAGGAGCGGCATTATTACAAGGCACTATATTAAAGGCGGCGGTGTCAGTGTCAGATTGTAATAATCCCGTCACGTTTCACGGCCATCACAACGAGCTTAATCTAAATGAGTGTCATCAGTGTAAAAGAGCCCCCCACCCTCACCTCCCGCCCCACGCTGACGGGAGCGCGGCAGGTCGGCATGGCAAGACTCTAAATCAAGACAAGCACCGGGAAACGTGTGATATGGACACAATATGATTATGTCGAAATCGAAAGTCGTGTTGGCAGAAGGTTAATGCTACAATGAAAAAGTTTAGGAGCAGGGTTATTTTTTTAAGTTAGGGCACGAGTTATGGTTAAGGTTAGAGTTATGGAAAGGGTTAAGGTTTGGTTTTGGGTTTGGTTTAGTTCCCCCATGATTTAAATGGATCTCAGCACGGAAACAGGTGACACTCAGGTCTTACTGCGAGAGGCGACCCCTCTCACAGTAAGAATGTTTTTTTGTTTTTTGGGAGGGGTTTGTTTTAGCAATAAATTGAAAAAAAAAAAAAAAATCGATAGATAGATAGAAGTTAAATGTCGTGCTGTGAACATTCCAGGCAAAGCAGTACCATCTCCGTACAGATAAGTGGATGGTAAAGTCTAGTAGGGTTTCAGCCTGTCTTCCATCTCCATTTTAAAACTCGGGTCTTCAGAATGTCATCATGTGAACGTGGCCTATGTAGACTTGGGCAAAGTCACGCGGGGCAGGTGTAATTACTGCTGTGATTGGAGTGTGCGGTGCGCTCTATGGGGTGACCGGGCTCTCCTTGCACACCCTGTAATCCCATTGAGTGTCAGCCACAAGGACGTAGTGCACTGAGGAATACATTAGCTGTACCATGTCTCGACCCAGGCTAGATCACGCATTAGCATAGTTACCCAGCAAAAAATGATAATCTCCCAAGTGCTATATTCTCAAAATTCTTGTTCGATTGCTTGATCAAATTGGAAGAAACAAGAAAGAAACAGGATTAAACTATGACTATTTAACTTAATTATGGACATTTGACTCTTGTGAGCTTTGTTAGAATGTTGTTATCTCCTCAAAAATATACCTGGAGTTTTGTTTTGTTTCCTTCACCCGTGTTTGAGTAATTTGTCTACATCTCCAAATCTTAAAATGCTCTGTTCGATCTTGTGATGTATGAAGCGGTAGTTTTCAAGTTAACAGCTACCAGCTAACGTAAAAACTTTTTGGAAATTCCAGGGCTGAATTATCCAAATGATTCTAGTGAAGGAGTATGGAGTTTAAATCACTTCCTGTATTATCAAGTGACATCACAAGCTGGAACAGTGTGTTTTCTGTTTGAGAAAAGAACTCTGCAGGATTTCTGTGTTAAACATTTGTGAATGAAAAAAAAAACACAACTCCGGGTATTGATGGTTTTGATGAAGAAACAACATTATATATACATTATATATTACATAAATCATAAAATTGTGTACAATTTAATGTCATATGATCAGCTGTAGACAAAATCTGCATAAGAACAATCATAATTTTGTCTGCCCTGTCTCAATTAAAGACCAATAGTTTATTATGTCATCTGAAAACTAGCAATAGACCAAGTACAATATTGTGAATTCAGGTTTTTCACTCATGCTTTGCTGTGTATCCATGCTATCTCCTTGTCTCCTAGGTAACTCGCTCCACGGCCTGCCTCCGAAGGGCCCCGGTCTCTATAGCACCGCCGCCGGTCCGCAGGGCTTCCTGTCACTGTCCGCCGGACGCCACAAGAACCTGCTCAACAACGCCGCGCCGTTCCCCGGGCAACCCAAGGGCCCGCCCCTCCCG
>KN480768.1:0-24805 GCA_000787095.1 Periophthalmodon schlosseri
AAGTACTGAAGAAGTGTGTATTCTTGAACCCAGAAAACAGAGTGAGTGCAGCCTGATGAGGCCCATGCGGAAACAATGGTATGAGACGATCCCAGACAGTTGTTTCTATATCGTGGTTCAAAGGACTAAGTTGGCTGGGTTAACAGACTAAGAGACTAAACCATGTTCCTGAGTCATTTCCCTTTAACAAATTATTACAATGACGGATGTGTGCTACAGATTCTGAAAAAAGATAAAGCCACAAAAGGAGAACTAACACCCAAACATTAAAAAGTGAGTTTATTTTACTTTGACATCCTACATGCTTTTACGTTGCAAGTCATGTCCACTGTCACAAATCAAAATAATAGCTTGACTTTACAGGAACACACACACACACACACACACACACATTCCTACAGGGAGAGATACAACCAACACACTCATCTAAAAAACATGCCACTAAAATGAAATATCCATACTTTCCAATGCAGTGGTTTGTTCTACTTCGAGACAAATCGCTAAATAAACATCTATTCTTCACCAACAGTTTCCAACAATCTTTTCTTCTCCTTACAAAGCAAATGTAGATTACTTTGTTCATAACCTCAAACATATTCAGTATCTCCAGCCAGCATCTGTTTCCACTTTAGATAGAGAGTGAATGAGATGCAGACCAGTGTTTTTCTATGTGTTGGAGACTGTGGACGTGCAACTATAGTTAGGGGGATACCGAAACCACAAGGAGACAGTGGTACGTACGATTTATAATGGATTAAGGGTCATCTGATGGTAATGATCTCAGAAAAGGATGTGCATACTTCCATTTCATACAAATCAAATACATTCTCTCATAATGACTTCAACAATAACAATATATAGCGTGGGTTTAGCGTGCGTTGGGTCTTTTGGCGAAGTCCCCGATTGCTCCAACTGTCTCCTTTTCAGGAAATTAAGCAGAATAGAAATATTCCGATGACAGATCACTTTTGAAATTTATACACAACATTTTAGGGCTGTATAAATTATTTTTCTAAACTGTCAGTTTGAAAATGACTTCCGGATGGCAGCCAGCTGAAACCTTGATTTGATTGTTCCCCTAAATTCCTAACCGCAGGGCGACAATAAGAGGACAGAGGACCACACACTGTCATGCCCAAGCAGTGGGTTAGTTTGGCAAAACATCACAGTCTCAGTTTCACTTTGATTTAAGTTCTGGAAGTTTGTGCTCTACACGTCTACACAAGTCTACACATCCCTGAGACAGTCGTGCAGCGCTTTGATTGTGGTCTGGCTGTCATTAGCGGTCACTGGCAGATATACAGGGTGTCCATAAAGTCTCTAAACAATTTTTAAATTTAATTACAAAGGCAATTCATAAGATATATTAAGTAGATTTGCTCTATTGTACTCAGTCAAAGTTTTTAATCACGTTACATTTTTGCATGTCAGGCATCCTGTTGATTAAAGAGACGTCCTTTTGAATGATCCCCTAAGAAATGGCTACTCCTCAAGAGAAGGCACAGTGTGTATCATGGGTTCTATGGGGCTATGTTAAAGATATCGTGTATCGAACAAAGATACGGGACTTTACAGGACTAAAGCAAAAGATAACGGATGCGATTGCAACCACTGATGAGGCTACGCTACAGCGAACATGGCAAGAAATCCAGTTCCGTCTTGATGTGATTCGTGCGACTAATGTGCCCATATAGAGGTGTATTAAATGAGGTAAGACACTTTGGAAACCACTGAGAACAATAGAACAAGTCTGATTAATATATCTTATTTTAATTGTAAAGAGACTTTATGAACACCCTGTATTTGAATGTCATCTGCAAAATGAAAATGAACTGCGACATTATGCTTTCTAAAAATACCACCCAGAGGAAGTATGTAAAGAGCAAAGAGGGTCGGCACTAATGTAGAACCCTGGGGAACACCGTACTCTGAGGCACACACAGGAAGAGTACTGTCCTAGGTTCACAGAAAAACGCCTTTCTGACAGATAGGAAACCAACAGAGTGCTGCGCCCTTAATGTGTCTCCAGGTGATTTATAAACTTCCTAATCTCTTACATAAAAAAAAATAATAATAATAATCTTGATCTTAATGATGCTGTCATCTTTACACAATCAACAATTTCAATGTTAACGTTCTTTTATAACGTAGACAGGGGATGTTTTCTATCCCTTGCACGCTGTGGTTAAATGTGCATTATATACCTAAACCTATATATCTACACTTACATAACCTGCATCTTGGCCTTGTGGCATCACCTGCTTTTTTCCATGTAGAGATATGTAGATATGCGTAATGCCCTACTGTGGAGCATTTCACACAAAGCATGAATAGCTCCACGGAGAGAAGCAGCAAAGTCACATAGTACATTTGTATTTACTTTAACTTGAAATGAAATCTTGAAAACAGAGCACGGAGAGGCTTCCCTTCTCATGGCTCATCACGAGAGGCTAATAAATGACAGCGGCTAAATGCTGAGAGCAGATGTTCTCAGATTAGCAGAGTGCTGGGGCTTTAACGGCACCATAAAACTGTCAGAGCTACACTTTGTAAAGGTTTAGAGTCAGGAGTCCAGCAGCAGGTACAGGGCTTTTTAAGGCGTGCATGGAGTTAGCTTACTCTCACACGTAGCCTACCAATGAAACACGGCGAGACTTCTGCCGTCAAAGTTAAAGATGAACTGTGTAATGTTATGTAACTTGAATGTACATAAAACGCAAAAACGCAAAATCAATTAAAAGTCCTGTACCAGATTTTTTCCCTTGTATTTGAGTAAAATTTGTCTTACCCCTGTACAGATATTTTGTAGAAGAAGCTCTTGAGGTCAAAATATGTCTGCTGTGTACTGCCTGCATCTGATTATACGTGTTTTTTTCCTATGATAAACAGGAAGTGCCTGCTGCATGCCAGTTGCTGCTAGCTTTACTGTGATGGCAAAACTCTGCACTGGTCTCTGAAAGTTGTGAAAAGTGCTGATAAACTCATCACGGTGAATAATTAGGATGCTCAGGATGCACAAGGTAAGTGAGGAATAACTTTGGACCACTGCAAACCCTGGTACTTTACTTACTTTCATTACACTCAAGGTACAGCAATTTAAAATATAATACGCAATAAAACAAAAAGTACAATGAAAGATTAATGTAATGATAAAAATGTTAAAAGATAAAACTACACTTGATTTAATAAATACCATGATAAATGGTGTCAACCTGCTCTAAAACACTACTAAACTACGATTAAAACTTCATTTAAACACCCAATATATCCTAGAATAATACCAGAACTAATCCAAACCAGGACTTTCATAACCAAAAATAAACCTGCAATGGCACCACCAGAAAAGTTTCACTAGAAATATCAAAGCTCTGTTTTAGAAATAAAATAACTTTATAATGACTAAATTCAGGACAGACTCTGTGTAGCTTCTACTGCCACTGCTGCTATGTTGAACATGAATTTGACGTCTCAAATGTTTCCAATTATTTTTCTGAAACATTGCCCCCATTTACCCAAGGGCTATTGCAGATGCCCTCAGGATGTAGACATTTAGCTGCCGAAAAAGACATAAAACTTATACATCAAATACTGGATGATACTGAGTCTAAGAAAGTCATCACATTATCAAAATGAATACCTAGATAATTATTAATACTAAAGCTAGTATCAATATAGAAAATACAGAAAAATACATAAATAGGATCAGTTTGTACCTTTCAAGAATAGTCTCAGAATGTGTTGATCAGTATGACAACACACAGTAACATGAAATAACTGCTCCTTTGTGTTGAAAATTCCATTCAGTTGTATATAGAAATTGTCTTTTATTATCATTATGGAACTGACATCGGTATCAAGCCTTTTCCTTAGCATCAAAATTGTGTATAAAATGTTAGTATCATGACAACAATAGTCCCGGTTTAGTCTGCCCAGTTCAATCTTAAAAGGCCCATATTACGCTATTTTCTGATCTGTTTTAATACTGTTGTAAATGCTACATATCTAGGCTGAAAGTCACTGTTCCACCTTGTGATGTCATGTGTTAATATAGGAAGCGTTCCACTGTGTTTTTAAACCCCATACAACTTCACTGGAATCATTTGGATAATTTCAGACCTGGAATTGCGAGTCTCTACTGAACTAAAGGTAGCTGTTAACCTGAAAACTACCGCTTCGTGACATCACAAGGTGGAACAGAGCATTTTGAGCTTTGGAGATGTAGACAGACTAATAATAAAGCGATACTCAAACGTGTGAATGAAATTTTGTGCAATATATCTTTAAAATAACCAGTAATTTGTGTTTAAATTAATAATTCCATTCAATTGTATATAAAAATTGTCTTTTATTATCATTGTGGTAGTGAAATCAGCATCAAGCCTTTTCCTTAGTATCAAAATTGTGTAGTGCGCCCAGTTTAGCCTTAAACTTGGATTGATCCTATTCTAGTCCAGGTTTAGTTAAGGCGTTTAGTCCCGGTTACTATCACTATTATATGTGGCCTATTATATATGTTTGAGCTCCTCCGACTCCCTTCTTCCCTAAACCTGTTTCTCTTATTGTCTGCAGTGCTGCTCCCACAGTCCCAGGAGTCTCCCTAACTGTGCCCACTCCAAAATTCTGACACCTCTCTAGTTTTGTGTATGCGGGCGGCACATGTCTCAGCACTTACCGGTCTCCTCCATCCAGTCCAGCCAGAGTCCAAACCACAAGGGGCTGCCACTGTGCAAAAGTGCACCCATTAGATTCAATTGAAATAAGCTGTAACGTTCATGAATTATTAAACAACACTTCAGTCTGAATATTAGATGCATTTTTCCACATTTAGGTAAAACTTTTATAACAAGTAAACTCTGCAAACTTATGGTACAGTCTGTTTCCATGGAAATGAAGTTCCAGCGTTATGTAGTAATTGTAGTGTTGAGTAGTGTTGAACTAAAGCCCTTATGCAATCATTATAAATAGAACCGTTATCTTGTCCTTTACCCAGGATGCAGTGTGGTGAGGTACGTAGCACAATATAACAAGTGAATTTGAAGTTGGCGAGTCACATGGTCACGGTCACATTTTTATATTCAAGGCACTCAACGCGCTTAACATCAAGGAACCGCTCACCCATTCACACACATTCATACACCAGTATGGCGGAGGCGGATTAAGTGTCTTGCCCAAGGACACAATGACAGCATTCGTTCTTATGCAACAGAGGTTGTATAAAAACAGTATGTCTGACCCGACGTACCCTCTCTTTGCAGTCTGCCTTTCACCTTTTCTTTCTGTTCCTATAATATTTTCCTGCAGAGTGGGACCCAGCGGTACCACATTGTGACGTCATGTGGTAGAACAGGAAGTGCTCCGCTGTTTTTTTTTAAACTACACCTTCACTAGAATCTTTTGGATAATTTATAATTTCATCCCTGGCACTGGTAATCTCTGCTAAACAAAAGGTACAAGATAGCTGTTAAAAACTACCACTGCGTGACATCACAAGGAGGAACAGAGCATTTCGAGCTGTGGAGATGTAAACAGATTAATAATAAAGGGTTACTCAAACGTGTGTGAATGAAACAAAATACAATGTGGAGATGAAACAGATTAATAATAAAGGGTTACTCAAACGTGTGTGAATGAAACAAAATACAACTTAAGGTATGTTTTTGATGAGGTAAAACATTCTAACGTGGTCAAAAGCTCATAAGAGTCAATTCTGCATAATGTGGGACCTTTAAAGAATATTATCCCAGTGTAAGGAATTTTGTTCGCAGCACTTGACTCAACCCTCAGTGCCGTTAAAACAATTGCAGCAGTGTTTTACTAACATTGATTATTCTCTGTGACAAATGTTTTAAAGTTAGTGGGAAAATGTGGTTTCACCTCAGCTTGAGCCAAGACTAATGCTGTGGTCGCTGCGCTACACCCACTCAAGAACACCGTCTTGAATGGAATATGTACAGTCCAACTACAACAAGCTACAGTGACGTCAGAAATACTTTAATTACCATTTGAATTTTGCCTTGTTCTTCCTATGCAGGCATTTTTTGGGAGGGGCATTTAGCTCTACATAAACTCCCCCTCATAATTAGATTCTCTTCTTTCAGTGCAACCAGTATTGGACTGTATTATTTTGATGTTTGATCCCCACAAAAGCATTACACACTGACTACTGTTGTGTGACACTTTACCCCCTTAATTATGAACGAGTGCTTTAATTCTGCTTTGTTGCTGTGATGTAAGAGGCGTGTAATGGGAGCCATGTTTCTGCTATTCTGTCCCAGGGCAGCTGTGACTTAATATATCGACTTATCGTTCAACATATGAAAGCTGAAACAATATATTTTAGGGTTCGTATGTACAATTTCTTTGGAAAAGTGGGAAGATTTGGGGTATTTTTGTTGTAATACCCAAAATCTCCCTAGCAGATTTAATAGATTTGAGCTGTAGAGCGTTGAAAAAGTAACTTCTGTGGGTAATTGTTGCTTCATTCTGCTATTTATTTGGCCCAGGCCTGCAGTTGTTAGCGCTTCGAGTGCCTTGAAGGTGGAGAAGCCCTATATAAAAATGAGACCATTTACCATTTAGTGCTTGTTTTCACACCCGCACTGTTTTGGCCGCTCTGTTATCTCTTAAAATGGACTATTCGAAGTGCCCAGTAGACTTTTATGCTAATGAACTCAAGATGCTCCCTCTCAAAGTCCTCGCTAGGCGCTACTTCACTTCAGTCTGGGAGTTACTGCTGTCTGTCTATATTACCGATAAAGCAGTTCTCTCGGCGACTGGTCCAGATCACAGGAATAACTCCAGTGTTTAGTAATGACTCACTCTGCGCTGGCGCTGAGGAGGACGGAGGCGTGCGGCCAACTGTAGCTCTCCGCTCTCTCTCCTCCTCTACCTACCTCTCCAATCGTTCAGTATCCAGCCAGCGCGCAGAGGGAAGGGAGGGGACTGAAATCTGCTCCAAACTGCGACTCCTCCGTGTCGTGTCTCCCCCGTGTAGGCGCGCTATTCATCTGCCAGCCTCCTCCACGCCTCCCCCGCTTTATCTCTCCACCATCCACCCAACCAACTAACCGCGTTATTTTTTGGTTGATCCGTGCCAACGTTGAATGAGCGCGTCCGCATTACCGACGTGTACCGCCTCTTTGGGCTGCAGCAGTGCGAGAAGAATCAACACACGATTTCAATTTAAGCTACTGAAAAAACTTCGGTATGCCATCCGTGTCGACTGGAAAGACGTTGTGGGTAGAATCTCGCTTCGCTACTTCTTGAATCAAAGGAAGTTGCAGTAATGGAGAAGACGCGTAGCAACGACGCCGGAGTCACGTACTTGGGGAAAGCCGACGAAATTGACGGAGTTTATGATCTGGAACATCTGGAACATCTGCCGCCGCTACTAGAGGATGAGGTGGGTGCAATCATGTTTAAGTTAAGAACGCATCAATATGGGATCTGTTCCGTTCTGTGCAGCCTAGATGTTCTAGATTTGGACATTTCTCTCAAAGCAATGTGGCTCCAAAAGTGTATGAGCAACTTATGACAATGTAATCTATTCTTCTGCTATTATTAGGCTGCTCATAATGTCACCAAATCAATATTAGTGTTCTAATTACTGTTAAAAGAAAGATCATGATTTCATAATTATTCGCAATTATTGACAACACGACCAAACAGCAGTGTAATCTTTAGTTCACTTTCAGTCACACAGGCTGGGTTTACATGCACACTCAAAATGTTTTAGATAATTCAAATGAAATGTAAAAAGCAAAACCATCTGATTTCTTTCTGGTCATGGTCACTTTGATTGCTCCCATCAAACTGTGCAGTTTTTATGCCTTTTAAGTCATGTTAAAGGTTTAGAAATGAGATATTACTCAGGCTTCGGTGAGCTTGTAACCATCCCTCTAGTATGTGACCAGCTTTATTAACGCAAACTTTGTAAATGATAAACTTAAGTTAATGCGGCATGAACAGGTTAAATAAAACACTTAACATTTAGTAGTTTTGGAGTATTAGATTGCATTCGAAGGACAACATTTTGTAACAGTGAGCCAGCGCATTATATTATTAGTTCTTAGGATTATATTGTTACGTAAATAATCACAATTATTGATTAACCAAATGATCCTGACATCCCTGCTCATATGTTTTACTGTAGCCTAGTTATTTTGCTATGCAGTTGTCTTTCCTTTATGTTGTTATGGTATAGTTTTGCCTTCATTTTGTCTTTACTATGCTGATGTAATGGCCCAGATGCAGTAACTAGGGCATCTGGGAAAAGTGTGAGGCAGCCTTCTCCATAACATGTCAGTGCAGTTTCTACTCCTCCAAGTCCAAGTTATTTAATCCAAACATGCCCATAGATCTATGACTAAATCTAATAAATCTGTCAAACACATGTTAACACATCGGGTCCCACCTAACCTCAAGAATGTATATTATTCATATAGTATTTAATTACCATTTGGATATGCTGCCGTCACTAATACAAAATAAATACAAAAAATTAAGACTGACTCCTGGATCTTAAAGGTGCACTATGTAACTTTTCTGGTGGAGGGTCCGATATCTGCTCGTCTCCATGGGGATGTTATTGCTTTGCTTGGAGTGTTCCTCAGTATGGGATTCAATTTATCCGTCTCCATGGAAGTACGTACACAGATGATACCACCAGGTCAACTTGGAAGTCAGGTCTGTGGTGAGGTGACCCCGCTCATAGTAACAATGCAGATTTTTCAAGATTTTTTTAAGCAATAAAAACGTTTAATTGAACAAATGTAATACGGATATGTTTAATGCCATACTGTGGAGCATGCTGGGTAAAGCAATAGCTAATTTACACGGAGACAGTCAGATGGCTAAAAGAGTTACATAGTGGACCCTGTTACATAGGGAATCAAACAGTTAAAAGAGCCGTGATGGTCCCATTGACAACTGCACATTTGTAGTTTCCAAACAGGTTTTTAGAAAGTAGCATAGCGTTGTCCTTCGTCTACAGGCTGACAGAGAAGTCTAGCATGTACTCCTCCACTCTATCATTGCGAGTTACCATCAGTCTTTGGAGCTGCATTACGGCAAGTGATGTCAGCTCATACCAGGCCAGTAATGGAAAACAGAACCAATATGTCAAACAAATGCATTTAATTAGATCAAAATTCAATGCACTAACTTTTTTTAACATGGTTGTCAAGCAAACAAGCTTATTTGTGTCTGGCCTTGCCCTATACTGTGTAATCATTGTGCTGTCCAATGTGAAACTGACCGTGACCACTTTCCCACACACTATATTAAAGGCACTGTACCTGTTTTTTACTGTCAAAACAAAAGTAGTTCATTTTAAACAGTCTAAAGGTATTCCTCACTTACTTTATACATTCAGAGCATCCTAATGATTTATAACCGCTTTTCACAACTCTCAGAGACCAGAGTGGAGTTTTGCAGTGACAGTAAAGCTAATAACAACTCACATGCTAAGTAATTGCTTTATAATTAGAATCAGACAGCACACAGTGGAATTTATTTTGATGCCAAGAGCTGCTTATGCAATATATCTGTACTGGGGCATGACAAATTTTGTTCAAATACATGGGAAAATATTGGTTACATGGGCTTTAATCTTATACCACAGTGTTGTGGCGGGGCTGTGGATGCATTAACATTTGCAAGCACACACCACATCAAAATTTGGACTAAACTGGAACTAGACCAGGACTAAACCAGGATTAAACCTGGACCAAACCAGGCCAAGTATGAATGCACAGAGAATTATACAACAGGAACATGCTGCATTTTGCTTAAAGTTTATGGACACACAGTGATGCTGCTAATGAGCCATTGTAATGACTAATTTACATGTATTTGAAATCAGGCATATTTAGCATCCACTAATTAAGACTGCACTAGAGTTGGAGCGGTCATAGCGTCATTGAAAGTGCACAAAAACAAGCAGTGAGGAACATCATTGCGTAGCCTGTTTACAACTAAACATGGGCAAGTCCTAACTGTGTATATATTATCAACTTGCTGCTTCTTCTCCTCACAGCCCAGAGCTTATCAGGCCCTGATTATAAAACAAACAAAACAATCAACAATTACAGACTTTACAACCAAATGTTTAATAATATTTTGAATCAGAATAACTAAAACCTTATCTCTAAGGTTGCATGAAATAAAACTGTTAAAATTTAATATTAATTTTACTTGTAGCAATTCAGTGACTCATTCACGATGGTTCTTAATCTATTTATCTTACCCCAAAACAAATTAAGCTCCAACAGAGCTCTCTATCACATGATGTGACAGTAATGAAATCCCAGCTGAGATTGTGGTGCCATTTTTTAAACCAGTGGGAGTGCGTATTACAGGTATTACCTTTTAGCCCCCCCCAGGCAGAAATCCTACTGCTCTTGAATGTCATTATGAACTGCAAAAGATCCTAGGGCTGGGTGATAGGACGAAAAACATGTCACGATTTTCCTCCTCATATTGATCAATCACAATTATACATACTTTAAATAATAAGAAAAAGTTCTAGGGCTGTAGTCAGCTAAAGAAATTCTTGGACGACTAAAGACATGTCCTGATCGATTAGTAAACTAAAAGAGGGTGTGACAAAAGCTCTCAAAACTATTACGTATCTCTATGTATCTGACCCAAACTGCACTCACAGGAAGACTACACCTGCACGAGAGTACATGCAAAAACAACTGTTTATGCAGAAAAAAGTACTAGGAAACAGTGTCTACTGTTTATCATCTAAATAAAATGATTAGTCAAGGAATGCAAATTCTGGTTGACTAAGACACCATCTACTAAATGCATCATTGACCATTAGAAATGACTGAATCTCAAACTTGATTAAAAATTGATTCATTGCACAGTCCGTCCCTGGAGTACTTTTGTCTGCAACCCCTTGACTAAAGACTATCTCAAGTACAGTGTTAGTGTATACGTCTACAGTAGCTTGGACCTTTCAGACAAACTTATATAGGGCAGCACACTGAAGTAGCAAGGGGTTGGAGACTTGTAGCTTTCCTCTGCGCTGTTCTCCAGGGAAGACATCTATTTATGGGACTACTTTGTTCTGACTGAAACTGCATTTTTGGGCCTGTAATTGTGTTGTACTGACTCCACCACATTCAGACAGTTTGTTTCTGCTGCAGCGACGCACTAGAGCCAAGAAACGTAGGTACAAACACAAGCAGGTGCATATTTCATGAGAGTTTTGCTCTGTATGTTTACTGCAATATGGCACAACTGCGGGTTTGTGGATAAAAAACAATACTTGGGAGCGCTTCTGGGTCAAGAAATACACAAATAGTAAAAAGTGAGTTTGTGGAAGTGGCAAACAGTTGTACATAGACGTTTGCAGCTATGGTCTGTTTTAAATTAGACAGCGGAATGAATACAAACGATCTGAGATTTCCACACTTAAGACAACTCGGGTGTTGAGGGTCATTGTGGCAGAAACGGTACCTCGCCTTACAGAATCTGAAATCAATTATTAAAGGAGCGGTCATGTTCTGACAGTGTCCAAATGATTCATGCATGTTTGAGTAATCTGTGTTCACCTGCTCCCTATCCAAATAGAAGACAAGAAGACACAAAACAAAACAGACAGACAGGTTTACATTTGCTTATTGATTGGTTAAAAGAAAGACTGACTTGGATGGCAGAGACCAGCGCTTCCCAGAGGTAGGGGATTTTGGCAAGGGGGTCTGTTGTCCCGGGCCTCAAAATTTGACCCCTTTCCTTAGAGGGGGGCCCATATGGGGTTTCTTGCCCCGGGCCCCCAAATTTCTGTCGACGGGCCTGCCTAGAGGGCATGGCTGTGGGAGTGTGTGGGCTGAGGTTAACTTTATTGCTTGCTTTGTGGTCATTTTAGATGGCTTTTTAATGTGTTGAAGATTCTTGTGCGGGTAGGTGTCCAAATTTCCATACTAGACTGTTGGTGCTGGGATTCAATAATGGCCATGAAAGTGAATGTTTAACAGTCTAGCATCGTCATAAAAATCGAAACCTGGATACCAACAAATACTGAAACTAATATCGAAACTATACTCATTTGAACAAGCATCGATACTGAAAAAAATCACGTAAGAGGTCATAAGAGGAACTTTTCTTGCTTGAGCAGTGTGATATCAGAACTAGTATATCACATGGTAAGAAACTACCACTATTCTGTGTTTAAAATGACATTCTATTAAGTGTTTCGTTGTATCAAAAACTATACATCGGGCATAAAGTTTGAAATTTCAGTATCTTGCCAACACTAGTACAGCATGGACATTGTTGGGTTTGACCTTTGGGGTAATTCTTTCCGTTTCCTCTGAATAGATTGTGAACGTCCATGTGCTAATGACTGATCTCGTTGCATAATGTTATAATTTTATCCATCTGTCTCTCACACTATAAAGCTCATAGCTCAATCTGCTTTTACTTTGTGTTTAACAGTGTACGTTTTTTCCCTACTGGATTATCTCCAATCAGGAAATCTTACACGACCTTCTTTGACCTGCGTAAAGAAATTATAGGTTACGCGGGTGCTATAACAGAAATCATCCTCTTAAAACTGAGGCAGATTGGTCTCCACTTGACCCTGTAAATCCAGTTGAGTGTTTTAAAGGGGCAATAAAGGTGATTGTGGATATTGGAAGGTCTGCCAAACAAGCCAAGCAGCTCAAAGTAAATCAATTTGAGTTGTGCTAAACAATGTGTTAATCTGTTTTAAAAGTTTTAGGACAACGTAACGTTGGCCTGAAAGAAAAGGCAGTGGGAACACAGCCAATGCCTCACAGCTTTGTAGAGCGAAAAAACATCGAATCGGGATTTTTCTGATGAGCACTTTGGTTCGCAATTTATGTTTTAAATAGACGTTTGTTCAAAATTCACAATAAGCAAGACAATATGCATGTCCAGAAGAATTGATCCAATGCCTCGCAGCTTTGTAGAGCGAAAAAAAATCAAATTTCTGATGAGCACTGCGATTCACGATTTATGTTTTAAATAGAAGTTTGTTCAAAATTCACAATAAGCGAGACAATATGCATGTCCAGAAGAATTGACAAAAAGACTGAAGTATGAACTGACAAACAAATACAAGAATCACATTTCAGAACATTTGTAGAGATCTAAACTACAGGGTTAGCAGTTTGTGCAGGATAAAAAGGATATATTGTTGTTTGAGGAGGAAATTATGGTAAAATTGCAGTCTTTGTGATTTGCTCATTGCGTGTCCACTCAAATGGGAATTTCAATTTGATTTTGATTAATCTTGCAGTCCTAGTTTTGAACATAATCTAAGAATTCAGTGCCTTTTTAACAAAGTAAAATCCATGGTTTGTTGTACCAGAATTAAGATGTTCAACTAACCAGCAAACTAATGGGAATAAGCCTGACAGATAAAAAAAAGATAGTTCCATTTTCTTTGAGCCAATGATGGAAATTTTTGAGTGTTTTAATTTTATCATGAGAGTGACTATTTTTATTTTTATTTTTTTAAGATTTTAGACATTTAAAGTTACACTAACGTTTCAGGAATGCATTGAAAAACACACAAAGCATTCTTACCGTGAGTGGGCACGCCTGTCCACAGATCTGACCCGATGACGTTACCTGCTTGTCTCCATGAAGATAGACGTTTAACGCATGTATCCATGTAGACAAGCAGGTAGCAGCCCCTTCGCCAGAAAAGTTACACAGTGCACTTTTAAATGGAAAAGATGACCTCAGCAAACTGCATAAAACAATTTCTGAAACTGTCACTGGGAACAAAAGTTTGCTTGTTCAAATCGTTAAGGATTATGACACATATTATAAATGATATGAGTGATTCATATTCATACTTGTGCCAGAACATTGGAAATACCAGTGGAACATCCTTCGTGTGCAGTGTGGGTGATACAAATCAAACTATAAATAAACTGAAATGATTATAGGCTAACGCTAATGGAAGCTGTGCATAATCCGTGACAATCCTGGCTTTGTCCCGGTCCACTCCCACTATGACCTACGAGTGCGCACTGAAACGGCCTTTTGTCTCCGCTCCCAAACTGCCTGCCGAAGATGCTGTCATTATCAGAGCAGAACATTACGGGTTTCTCCGTGGAGGCTCTGAGATCACTGCCACTGCTGCAGGATAAATGGGGCCACAGTACATCATATACTGTCTGTACTGATTTGGGTGTGAACAACATGCAATTTGAACGTGAAGGTTGGATATGTAATTGTGTGCCATTGTGCACTACTGCTTCTCAGAGTCGCTCCAAGTAGGGCTGCAGCTAATGATTATTTTTGTATTCAGTTCAATTCAATTTTACTTATACAGCGCATTTAAAAACAACTTCAGCTGCCCAAAGTCACATAAAAAGTTAACAAAAAAACAAATATACGATACATAGGCAAAGAACAATAAAACACCAAGGTGTCCTGTCTAGCTAGTATTAAATGCCAGGGAGTAGTAGTTGCAGTGATAATTGTTTTGATTAGTTGACTAGCCAATAGGGTTGTCAAATGTATCGAAAATAAGATACTAATCGATACTAAAACTGGTATCGAACTGGTATCGAAAGTCATTTGAACAAGTATTACCAAAATAGTCACATTC
Source organism: Periophthalmodon schlosseri (assembly GCA_000787095.1). Taxonomy (NCBI): domain Eukaryota; kingdom Metazoa; phylum Chordata; class Actinopteri; order Gobiiformes; family Gobiidae; genus Periophthalmodon; species Periophthalmodon schlosseri. The sequence continues at coordinate 14,600 of KN480768.1, forward strand.
GCAGGACAAATAAAAGAAAAGCACTATTATTCAATGTTGAAAAATCGCATTCTGTTGTCTAAAGAACTTTTTTTTAAAATTACCATCGTGGTATCGGAATCGGTATTGTGTATCGAGTCTATTCCTTAGTATCGAAATCAAGTTTGAAGTGTAGTCTGATCTAATTGAACAAAATGTAGGCTCATCTCATGGTCCTTAGGTCTACACCAAAAGTGAAAAAAAAAAAAAATGTGGAAAATACAGAAGTATGACAATAGATAGACTTGAACACAATTAAATGGCAGACCAGCAGATCTGAAGGTAAAAGTATTTAGTATGCGGTTTCGTAGTATCAGAATCGGTATTAAGTATCAAGTCTATTCCTTAGTATCAAAATTGTGTTTGAAATTGTAGTATCATGACACTACTAGCCAAACAATTCTTTTTAATTTACACTGAGAATTAAAAAAAATAAATTTTGGCAAAATAAAGGTTGAAATATGTTGACTGAAGGCTTTTGGAGAGAGTATTTATGAATAAGGTGTTCTATTTATGCAAATCGTAAATAATTTGATCTTTTTTGGCATTTTGATTTAGTAATGCTGCTGTTTTTCTGATAGAACATCTTTTGGCTTGTGTTTTAGAGTCTGTATTGTGCAGTCAACAGTGATTAAAATACGATTAGGATTATTTTAATAGCCGATTAGTCACGATTATTCTGATTAATCGTTGAGCCCTGCCTCCAACTTTGATATGTATATCTGTAAGTCATCTGTTTCATTGCCGGTAATGTGGGGAAAAAAACAAAACTTTATCCTTCATTACCCTAGGCTTTTGGTCCAGACCCGGTTGGCTTGGCGTGGTAAGATGTTCTGAGGCTGTAATTCACAAAAAAGTTTGGTATTTCCTAGTTTCTGGTGGAGCTTTTTTCCCCCTCTACACCACATTTTAATATCAGATCATTAATGCACGAGTCTGTGTGGCTTCATTTTCCTGAGAATATCGGCTCAACATTAAAGTTGACATATGTGGAAAAGCCCTACTATATCATGAATGCCATTTCAAATCTCACAGATAGAAGTAAAAGTACAGATATCGGAGCAAAAAAATACTCAAGTAACAGTATAAGTATCACATAAATTATAAGCATTATAAATACTTGTTTAAAAATGTACTTAAAGAGTAAAAAGTAAAATTATTTTGCTCATATTTTGAGGTGTTATAAAGCTTCAAATGTATTGATCTTGATACAGATTTGTGCTAAACTTTGTTCAACAGAAACAAATTAATCAGTTGTTTTTTGGCTGTTTTTCTTTGTATATTTTTGTTTCTCAAGCTATTAACCTGTTAAAAATAAACCTCCACCTTTTCAGCAGGTATCAAACGATAATAATATGTACTTTTAATTTTCATTCCAGTTAAAAAATGTAGTGGAGAATAAAGTACAGATACCTGCTCTCAAATGTAGTGAACTAAAAGTAAAAAGTATCCACTTTAAAATGTACTTAAGCAAAGTACAGATACCTAAAATTTTTACTTAAGTACAGTACTTTACTACTGTTACTTTGTTACGTTCCACCACTGCAAATATTGCAGGAAAAACCCTGGAACTTCCATGGTGCTGAAGTCAGAATAGTTGGCTGACTAAAACCCCATTAAAACGTAACAATGCTTCAATCTATCATAAGTCTCATTTGCAGTAACACTTAAAGCAATGTGTCTTTGTGGTATTTACATTCTCAGATTTATATTGTGAGTTGCAGCTGTTGCGCTGCTGGCTCAGTGCAATCAAATCGTGTCTTGGCTCTAAACACGAGCAGCTTGGGTTTTCTTTGATGGTTGTAATACATATATACATGATCTCCTTCATCACACTCCAGAGGTCTGCGCTGGGAACCAAGTTTGGAAATTTGGCCTAGACGCATCTATCTTTCCAATTACAGTATATTTTGAAAAGAATATCCGGACATTCCCGTGGTTACACTTCATAATGATTGTCATGTGTCAGTATTGTTAACATGAATACATCTCAAATCCCATTATTTTCACATTGTAACGTTATAGCTAATTGTGTATGACAGGCAGAAACCAAAAATAAATGTGGTGTTTACGTTCACCCCAGGCATTTGTCTGATGTTGCCAAGGCATCTCAACTTGAGCGGGAAAAGTTAGTGCAAGAACTAGGACTGCAAGATTAATCGTAATTAAATCGAAATTGGAATTTGAATGGACGCAAGTAGCAAATCTCAAAAGCTGTAATTTTAAGTTCCACCATCAACAAAATATTCTCTTATTCTGCATAAAAACTGCTAACTCCGATGTGATTCTTGTGTTAGTTTGTCAGTTCATATTTCAGTCTTTTTGTCCATTCTCCTGGACACATTTCAAACTTAAACTTTGAACAGAATCCTATTATTAAAACATAAATTGCAATGTTTGTCAGCAAAAAATCTCAATTTGATATTTTCCCCAAATCATTCAGCTCTAACAAAACAATGTTGTTGTCAAAAGTATTGAAAATCAGACACTAATCGATTCTAAAACTAGTATCAAAACTAGATACTCATTTGAGCAGGTATTAATACTAAAAAAGTCACACTCAGAACAGAAATGATCCTTTCCTGAATAGCTGAATGATCTTGAGCTGTATCTGAACGACTGGGAGATTACACAGAGATAAGGCCACATGGTGATAGAAAAGAAAGTACTTTTATTTAATGCTGAAAATCACATTCTATTCTCTAAAGAAAGTGTGTTTTTTTATTATCATAGTGGTATCGGAATCAGTATTGTGCATCAAGTCTGTTCCTAAATCGAGCTTGGAATTTTAGTATCGTGACAACACTATAACAAGAACGTACAAATCGATGCACTAGTAAGTATGTGTTATAAAATCGTCCCACCATTATGTGACTGTTGTTGTAAAGTAACTAGGCCAATCAAAAGTGAAGTAGGTTGCACCACTCACACTGAAGTCGTCTTGACCAATAAGAGCTACTTACGTGAAGAGTGTCTAGGTCAGTTTGTCTCAGTGGTTGTGTGTTGGTTTGGCATCACTCCAAAGGTAGTTTTTCTGTCACTGCCACCTTCTTCACTGCAGTTCTTGTTCTTGTTGTACTAATTCCCTTGCATTGAAGTAGTATATTCGATCTGCCATCCAGACATCTTGAGATTAGAATTAAGATAAGAAATAAAATTGTTGCTGAGGGTTAGCCCTGAATGAAATGGGCATTATCTAATTGTATTCTCAGAGATACGTTTTTTTATTCGACTGATATTTTACTTAAAACAAAGATAACATGTAAACAGGCCTAAATATGCACTTTTGTATTGGTAAACACTAAATAGCACTGTATGAACTAAAGTCATTTTTAATAAGTCTAATTGCTTGGCCTAACCATATTTGAACCTGAACCAACGCTCAATACCAATGGCTTGTTATTTATTTATCTCAGTAATTACGTTATTAATGAAAACATTGTGCTTGTGTCTGATAGAGTTATAATCTATGACACCCATGCATAATGTTATAATTTGCACATTTTACATCTCAGTATTAATCTAAAACAACTTAATAAAAGAAAGAAGTCCGCTGACTTCTGCGTTAGAAAACTGTGGTGCCCGATGGGAGCTGACGTCACCGTAAATGTCATCACAACAAAGAGCCAAGCAGCTGTCGGCACCTCCCATGGATAGCAGCAGATCACGCTAACGAGTAGTGACATTAGTTTCATTTGTAACGAAATGACTATGCAGCACTGTCGAATCCTGCTCATAGCACTGATTAAGAAAATAAAATTGGAGAACGAAGTAAATACAGAGCAGTGGCGGGGAAACAGGGATTAATATGGCGTCTTGAAAATAAGCACAAATCACTCCAAATACAACTTCGGGTGTGTGAATTTTGAGGGGAAACAACTATAACATGGTTAAAGGCTCTAAAAAGTCAATTTTGCATAATAAGTCTGTTTTAACAAATTATTTAGACATGGAAACTGTGCAAACTCTTTAAATACTTGTTATTATTACAAAAAAGTATAGAGTGAAAGATAGGACTTTCTGGAAAATAATGCTACCATGGATCAGTTCTGTACCTTTAGATTATTGCAAGATATTGCAATCTTGAGATAGTATTAGCAACAGGAAGTACGCACATGAGATTGTCAGCTCAGTGTGAATTACTGTCATTTGAATCCTGCTGGAGATACGGACCAATTAGACCTAATGTTATGACAGGTGAGTCAGTGCGGATAACGGTGTTTTTCTTGTTTCTATGGCGTCTGTCAGCAGATGGGTTACATGAGGGAAGAGGTAAGTAGTCTGACCTTAAAGTAGTACTGTGCTTCTAAAGGCGCTGTACTTCATTTTTACTGTCTTAAAAACATGAAAAATAGAATTAGTTTTAAACAGTTTGCAGTGGTCCAAAGTTATTCCTCACTTCTGAGCATCCTAATTATTCACCACGAAGTGCTTTTCACATTTTTACTTTTACTTCACGACATTTGAGAGCAGGTATCTGTACTTTCTACTCCATTACATTCTGAACTGGACTGAAAAGTAAAAGTATTGCCACCTTTATTATTGTTTGAGACCTGTTGAAAAGGCTGAGGGGTTCTTTAACACGTGCGTAGTTTGAGCGAACAAAAATATACAAATAAAAACAGGAAAAAAACAATAAATGAAATTGTTTCTGTTGAACAAAATTCAGAACAAATCTTTATCAAAATCACCACATTTGAAGCCTTATAAGACCTTAAAACTTTTACTTAAGTAGATTTTTTCTTGTGATTTTTTTGCTTTTACTACTTAGTAGATTTTTTCTTGTGATTTTTTTGCTTTTACTTGAGTATTGTTTTGCTCCGGTATCTGTACTTTTACTTAAGTAACAAATTAAGTACTTCTTCCACCACTGTTTTTATGTTATATTTTAGGCAAACTAAGGAACCTTTTCACCTATAGCTCTTCTGCCTGACGCCCACACTCTTAAAAAATTCAGTGGCGGCAAAATGTCACTGCGATGTAGATGAACTATTGCAGCGTAAGAAATGAGCACTGTTAAACTATGGGTACTAGGCCTATAGTTGACTAAAGAAATTCTTGGTTGACTAAAGACATGTCCTGCCGATCAATTCGCTGATTAAAAAGGGGGCGTGGTAAAAGCTCGAAAAACTATTACGTATCTCTGTGGATCTGACCCAAACTGCGCTCGCAAGACTACACCTGCATGAGAGTTCATGCAAAAACAACAATTTATGCAGAAAAAAGTTTGAGGAAACAGCGTATTTGGGTGACAGTAGCTCAGTCGGTAGAGTGTTTGTCCGCTGATACGAAGGTTGGCGGTTCGATTCCAGCTTTTGACGTAAACATCATTGGTTGAGCAGTGAGAGCCACTGACCCACAGGTTGGCGGTGTGATTCCAGCGCCCACGGATGAATGCTGTCGTTGTGTCCTTGGCCAAAATACTTACCCCACCTCGTACCCAGTGTCTGCTGCGTACACTGGTGTAAGAATGTGTGTGTGGGTGAGTGGTTCCTTGATGTAAAACACTACAGCCTACGTACTGGATTCTTATTTTTTCAATGTTTCTAATGTATTAACCCTGTTTATTTGTTTGCAGCTGTGTTCAGCCATTCATGTCCTTTGTTTAATTTACCATGTGCACCTGTTCTATCATGGGAATATGTCTTTGTGTCAAATAAATGAGCTGTCCCTGTTGGAAATCAGTGCAAGAGGATATTAGCATCATCAGAGATGGCTATTCACTTTTTAATAAAATAGTACTTCTCCAGACACTATACTTTTACTCTTACTTAAGTAATACAATGAGCAATATATTTGACTAGTAAAAAGCCACAAGTAACAACTGCTTTGTTCATGTTTATTGCGACTCCAAAAAAAATGTTGATCCTAAACAAATACATTTGTCATGTTTTGCCACGTATTGATTTTATATTGATCCAAAGCAAGTATTTTAGTATTAGATTGAAGCTTGACTATTTTAAATATAAACATTATATATATTGAATGGACACAATACCCTAATTTCCTACAAACAACAAAATATAATGTCTTATAACTGACAGGTTCTTAAATGTGATTCTTGTATTATTTGTCAGTTCATACTTCAGTCATTTTGTCAGTTCTTCTGGACATGGCGGATATAGAATCCTATATCTAATGGCAAAGGCAATGCTTGTCAGAAAAATTCCTATTGGATATTTTCCCCAAATCATTCAGCCTTACTTTGGAGAAACACGCTGTACTATTTTTTGGTGTTAAATGGCACTGATTTATAGTCTGTTTTGTTCCCATTGTTTTTTTTGTCATATTGCCCAGCCCTGTTCTAACCTCTTCTTCCTCTGGTTGCAGGAGAACGTGTCCCTGGCTGATATCCTGTCTCTGAGGGACACGTGTCTTTCGGAGGACGAGGTGTGGGCCATGTGTGGGGAGTGTGCTCTGGCTCTTCAGAGTATCAGCCAGTCTCAGCTCTTCCACTCCCTGTGCATCACCCCCGACACGCTGGCCTTCAACGCCCATGGCAACGTGTGCTTCATGGAGCAGCTCAGCGGTGAGTCAACACTACACTGATCCTTTATAGACATGAGAGACGCTAATACGCTGACTGACTGAAGAGGCACTGTGTAACTTTTCTGGCGGAGGGGCCGCTGCCTGCTCGTCTCCATGGAGATGTTAGCGCTTTGGCTATGTTCCACTGTGTTGCACTAAACCTGTCTTCATGACAACAAGCAGATGATGCTACCAGGCCAAGTTAGCGGTTAGATCTGTGGAGAGGCAACCACTGCTCATAGTAAGAATGCAATGTTTTTCAAGGTATCAGTTTAACAATGCAAAACACCTGTAATAATAAAGGCAAGATAGATTAATTTAATGCCATACAGTGGAACATTCCAGGCAAAGCAATAAGACTACACCTGGACAAGAGTTCATGCAAAAACAACAATTTATGCAGAAAAAAGTACAAGGAAACAATGTATTTGGGTAACAGTAGCTTAGTTGATAGAGTGTTTGTTCACTGACCTGAAGGTTGGCGGTTCGAATCCTGCTCTCGACGTAAACATCATTGGTTGAGCGGTACATAGATAAGTTTAATGCCATACAGTGGAACATTCCAGGCAAAGCAATAACATGTCCATGCAGAAAAGAAGATGAAGAACCTTTCACCTGAAAAGTTAAATAGTGGTAGTAGTTACTTTTAATTGGTTACAAAACAAACTCAGAACTTTTTTCTTTCTTTTTTTGTCATGCGTCTGGCCCAAAGACTTAATCCAAGTGGCCAGTTGGGCAACATGAATATGGGGTGAAGAGTGGGGAGAGACATTCCGTAAATGGCTGAACTAGGAATAAATCTGGGGAAGAAATGCCGTGAACAGCAAAAACAGAAGTAGGAGCACAGTTTAAGTTTTCTTTTTTATAATCTAAGCTCATCTGATTCAACCTGCATATTTGCACTTTGCTGCCTCACAGTGCTGGATGTTTGTGCCTGTTTTGCTTACTTCAGTTTTCCGTCCGACATGAAAGTATCTTCACCGGGAAGTTCTAATCCAAAATAGCTGTGTTTTCAATATAACTTTAAAATTCTGTTAAAGTCCAGTGCTTCCCAATTTGCTGCAGTCTCTTTAGACAGAACCGTTAAATTGCATTGGTGCATTGACCCAGACGTTTGTCCACATCGATAACTCATTTTAGAGAAAGGAAATTAAACCACAGCACTTTTATCTGACTCTGCAGCAGCAACATCCGTCTTCTCTCTAATGTCACTTAAATCTCTTTTGAAATTGGCAATTGACACAACCAGGCCCTTGAGCTACGCCACCAATTTAGGATTATGTAACTTCAATTCTGGGGCAGTCTCAAGTCAGGGTGAAGAGAAAAACAGTGCAAGAGTTTCAAAGTTTCTAATATGCAAGCTCCAAAATCCAAAATAGATTTAACCAGACACAGACCGACAAGTGAGGTGCAATGAATCGTTTGTTGAACAGATAAATCTTGGCGCCTAGACCCCGGCAAGACACGACTCTTACTGTGAATAGTCTGTGTTTTCTGTGTCTGTGTCTATTTAGGTGTAAAAATCCGGCCTATTTACGTTGAAGCTGCTCGCTGATACACTGAATAACATGTACTGGCCTTATCCAAATACGTTAATAAAACAAGAGAGGTCAGATATTCAATAAAGGGAGAGAATGATGGATTTATAAAGGAATACTCATGAGACAAATAAACAGATGGAGGAGAAGAGGAGAGGGAGAGGCTGAGGAAGCTGCAGTGGGTAGTGTAGCTATAAATCGTACTTAAGAGTATTGTTACTTCAAAATAATATCACCCAAGTGTAGTGGTCCAAAAACTGTCGGAAGTAACATCTGATTTATAATTTGAAGTTAATGTAACTGGAAGGAAGGATTAAATATTAAATAAGACACACATCTGGTATTTTCAAAGGATCGCTCACAACATTCGAAAAAACTAAATAATTTCTGAAGGAGTGGTGCAAGAAACACAAATGTTCAAATTATTTCATATTGCCAAAATAAAGCTTTTATCACTTGTAGAATTACTCACAGTACTGAAGTAGGAGTACTGTTACAGTGCTGAATATATTACTCAAGTAGGAGTAAACCTATTGTACATAGACTGAAAAAAAATGTATACCGGGTTTTGATTGGCTGACAGTAACAAACAGACAGGCAGGTGGTGGGAAATACAATGGAGTCTTCACCAAATATTTCTTTTATTTTGCAGTCACAGCATTTGAAGAGGCTTTGTGGATTGAATTGGCCCTATTGTTGTCAAGGGAAATTTTGTTCTTGTTACATCTCAGTTTAGCCTCTACAAATGCTGCGTTGCTAAGTCTGTGTTGTATCATAAACCCATCTCATCTATTTATCCTCTAAAATCTCCGGCTAACAATAAAACACAACGGAAACTCTTTTATTATCAGTACTTCAGTAGCTCCAGATCCTGCGGACTGATTTACCGTCATGCCTTGTTGGATTGTTTCAGTCGTGGTGTAATTCACGTGTAGGTGGAGAGAGAGAAGCTGCTGATAGTGGTACAAAGTGAACACAGCCAAACACTAAACTCCACCACTGTTCAGTATTGATCCTGTTTAAATGAACTCTTTGTGAGCTATTGACGCAGTGAGGTGTTGGAAAAGACGTTTACAGGCAAACAAGTACAATGTGTTGTATACAGGCTGTCTTGGAAAGGATATTGAGGCTGTAGACATGCATTTGAAAGCCAATGTATTTACAATTGATGTTGCTAATGGATATTCACACTGCTGTACTTACATTGTTTGGTACCTGCATATAGATTTACATGCGTATATCTGCAGTATCCTTGCCTGGGATCCAAAATACGCACTTCTTCAATACTTTACGAAAATGTGAGTCACCGGTGAATCTCACCGTTTGCAAATTGGCGTGATTGACAGGTGAATTACCCAATCGGAGACACGCATGGTCTGAAAAAAATAAAGGAAAAAAAAATATCACAGGGGGCTGAAAAACATTGCGGTTTTCTGCAGAATCAATGAGCGAAGCGCTAAACTGAGGTGAGATAAATTTGAATTTATTTGTAAATCACAGGTGACCAATGAGCTCCTTAGTTTCACATGCGTCACTGGAAAAAAAGCTAATCTGACTGCACGATCACGTTTGACCAGGCTTGAGACGCAATGGAGGATGTAGGGGCCAGACTGATATTAATCTGTATCAAAAAATACAGAGAGATATCACTGTGGACTTGCCAGGCACACAATATCCCCCTATGAACACGTGCGCTGCCTGCGGTCTTCTTCACTACAGCTCAGTTTTCTTTTTAAACGAGTACTTCTTGTCATAACAGAGATAGTGGGGTGGAAAGTATTATATTTATCTTTCAAATGCAGTGTGTTGAGTAAAAAGTAATAAGCTCTCTTTTTCCAATGAGTGTTTTAGTTACTTGTGTTTGTCCAAGTGATCCATCAGCAACTTTATTCAGTTCAATATCCAGTTATTCACTCACGCACTGCATTCCTACATTGGTGTTTTGCCCATTGACACAACAACAGTGTACTTATTGGAGCCGCGGTATGACCAATTCCTGGTTTCTGTGTACAGCCCAACAGCAGTTTGCAATGTCCATAGTGACTAAGTGAACTAATGCCCACCAGGAGATGGATTGAAAAGAAGTCTTGTATTTCATTTCCGACAGCACCGCTCTCTTTGG
>KN480777.1:0-10739 GCA_000787095.1 Periophthalmodon schlosseri
GTAATAGTTATTAAATTAGATTTGTTAAAGACGGACTTGGCAGGAGACAACATTACAAGCAAATCCTGAAATGCGCTGATCACAACATGAGAAATACTGTATACAAAATGTAACAATAAAATACAAGGAAAGAGTTTGATAGTAAAACAGTTGAAGGGCTTGAGGTATAAAAGATATTTCAGTATGGTTTCCCTGATTTGTAAATGCATTTTGTCATAATTAATGAAAAAGAAAAAAAAAAAAAGCTTTGTAAAACATGTTCACGTAAATTAAATAGAATATAAAGTAGGCTTGGGCAATACTGACAAAAAACGATATCTTGAGTATCCCAGTGACAATATTCAGACGATATTATACAAACAGAAATTTGCATCATGTCTTTAAATGTATTAGTTGAGGTTTAAGGATCAGACAAATGTGAAATTACTTTAAAATTGACCACAAAAATACAGAAATATATCTTTGTAACCTCATTTGTAAGTTTAGTTTCGTTTTAAATAAGCTCTTTTTGCAGTTTCTTTTAATATAGCCTAGATGTTATGCTCGGTATTCTATGGCACATCTTTAAAACAATGTTCACAATATTATCCATATCCATATTGTAACGTTCTGGTGTAAGGAAGCACACCAAATTGCTTCTGGTTGTTGATTTTCTGAACACAAGGGCTATCGTCGGCCGTAACCCAGGCCAAAACAAGAGCAAAACAACAGACGTCTCAACTCACAAGAGCCAGTTTCCAAAACAGACCAGTGACTGATCAATAGAACCTTCACAAGTGTCACATACAAAAGCAGTTATATTAACAACAGCATATAAACTCTTCTCAAAAATCTGCTCATTTCTAATATAAATACATGTTTTTTTTTTCATTCAGTGCAAAGTGCCGATGCTGATTTCTGTATGGCTGATATAATGCCCCATTTAATGTTTTGCCGTACTTTAAAAACACAGCAATGTAAATGTACTCAGCGTTGTAGTGTTGTAAAGCAGAACAAAAGCGCGCTCATACGGCAACGAAAATAGAAACATTTAGTGCCAAGTTTTGACTTTTGGAGTTTGTCTTTGAGCCTGCAACACAATCTCGGTAAAGTGCGCCACGTCTCACTATGAAAGGAAACAGGAGACACTCAGAGCTACGCCCTATAGCGGCAGTTTACGCCTTTGCTGAACTCTCCTCCCTACAGTAAGAGGAATTCACCCCGGCAGATGGCGAGGCCGGAGCTCTGGAGGCCTGGGGGGCAATGCTACACCCTGAGACCGGGACACCTGATCGGGGGCTGGCAGTCCCTCACCTGCTGCTCCAACGCTGTGGTTATCTCATCTGTGTGACCTATTGTGGCCGCGGAGGCAAGATAGTGACAGTTAAGAGACCCACGCCGCGCCGGGGCAGAGGCTGGATCCCCCGAGAGAGGCCCGATCCTGGGAACCGAGCGGTAATCGATCCTTGCGTCTGCACCAGGCTGGAGCTGGATCTGATTTCACTTATCACAGCAAACATAGGGCCACTGTGCTGTGTGTAGATTATCACGTCAGGATCTGCGGCTTGTGCCAGAGGAGGCCACATTCACACAAATGATCACAGTTAGGCTCCAATCTGTCAACACTGTACATAAATTATAATAGGAGATTCAATCATAATCGTTTTTTGCCAGTTAACGTCACGTAGGGCAGTCGGATCCATACTTAAAGCGAAGGTATTTTACTTCTGTGGGATATTAACTGCTAACACATAACATATTTAGATCACCATTTTACCTTTTTACATTGTTTTGAAAATGTTATATTCAACAAAAACAACGTATTCATATTTTTTATAATTTTCACTTTTGTTTTTGACGCTCTGAGTCCCCCCTCCTTTTGCTCTCCCCGTTAAGTCACTCCCCCTTCAGAGCATTATCGCGTTCAGCTAATGAAACTACTGCACATCACACCAGGACTGTGAAGTTGTTGTGTACAGTTTTGTGTCATGTTTTTGTATATCAGTGCAGAATTGTCGTGTGGGAGATTGGGTGACGTAGGCTGATCGTAAGGAGGGTTCGAATAGGGCCCGGGAGAGATCACTAGATTACTCAAACATACACGGATGACACCTAAAACCTCTTCAGGCATGTTTTTGATGAGGGAACAACGTTATAACATGGTAGAAAGCTCAAAAAAATACCTCCTCTTTAAAGACCCGCCTCTTCAGACTGGCTTTTAACACCTAGCACTGCTCCACTTTAGGGTTTTATGTTCTATTCCTTCATTAGTTCACTGTGTATCTTGTCTAAAAACTTTTGTAGATCAGTTTTTTATTGTTTTTGGCTGTTCCTAAGTTCTGTTAAGCACTTTGGTCTTTGTGTTGTTGAAAAGTGCTCTATAAATTAACCTCGATTGACTGATGTTGAATTTATCTAATGTCTTTTGCACGGCTTTTCACAGACTTAGAACGATCACCTAAAAATAATTTAATACTGATAACATGTTTTCTTTCAATCTGCATTTGTTTTCATTAGCAGCCAGTGAGAAACCAATATGGCGGCAGGTGGCAAAAGACTGATACAGAAATTGTTTTTTAATTATCATTACAAGCCGTAGACTGTATATGTAAATGGACATAGCTTAGCCCGCGAGCCGCTGCATTCCAAATAGGAAGTGAGCGTGGACGTGCTTCCGAGTCCATCGACTCTGGCTCCGATTCACTTTCTACTGAAAAACTGTCGCCCCTTTCTCTGTAACTGCTGTTGTCTGGCTCATCGTTTTGGTCTTAAAATGTTCGTATTAACCCGCTCTACATGATCCTGGTATTTTAATTGCGCTATTGTGTTTGTAAATCAAGATATGAACATTAACAACAGACTAATCAGGTGCCTTTTTTCCCCGAGGTCACTCCCGCTAGCGTTAGCAACAGGTTTGATTGACAGCGTTGCTAAGCGCCTGCTCCCTGCTAAACTATTGGTGCGGGTGTGAAGGGGCGTTATCTTTAACAGCCTCGCTCCAGATTGGCTCTTTAGTTGCTATGATACTCGCGGTCGGAATTCCAAATATGGAATATGGCTCCAAATTTGACCCTATAACTGCTCTAGCCTCGATGAGCTTCATTTGACTGGAGCCGAACGCTGTGGGCGACATCACACTCCCTTAGTCCACTTCTTTATACAGTCCATGATACAAGCCAATAATACATAACTCATATTGTACTAAATGACATAAGGGTTGTAGGAATAGCTGTGTTTTTTGAGGTGAGGTCACATCAAACGATCTGCCTGTTTAGGCGTTGTGCGGCATTTTCCCGATGTATTCCTCTGTATTTATTCATGCTTGGGGCTGATAATGGACAAAACTACAACAGTGGACTGTGTTTCAAATGTCATAACGTCTTGTCTTTCACACATACCCAGTCTTCACCATGACTGTACAAACCCTGTGACCACAAATTGGCAGTTTGGGATGACCACAGTTGGGTAGATTTTACAAACTGGTCAAGCCACGGAGAATGTTGTTATTGTATTTTCCCAGTGTGTAGTTTCACTGTGTCATTTTCCATGAGAAAAGCACCACCAAGTTTGAGAGGGGCCGCCGTTCCCACTGCCTCAGCCAGGCCATGCCACATAGGGCTGACTCTCCACAGATTTTAAATGAGCGCAGGCCTGAGTGTAAAACAGATACAGTGTAATACGGTAATACTTACTTCCACGGCCTTCACGTTATTTCTTGACCACTGGTTCTCAAACTGTGGTATGTGCACAGCTATGGGCAAACCATCTTATTTTGGTGGAACAGAGGGAGACTTTGCAGTCTGAGTTAGATTGAACTTTAGGTTGTAGCAGTGGTGGAAGAAATACTCGATTTAGTTACTTAAGTAAAAGTACAGTACAGTACAAGTAGTAAAAAGTAGTACATAGTATCACATGAAAAAAATCTACTCAAGTAATAGCATTAAAGTACCTGTTTAAAAATGTTCTTAAAGAGTAAAAAGTAAAAGTATTTTGCAGACTTTGAGATCTAGTAAAGCTTCAAATGTAGAAATTCTGATAAAGGATTTGTGCTAATTTTGTTCAACAGAAACAAGTGAATCATTTTTCGTTTCAATAATTTTTTCTAGCTGTTTTTATTTGTATATTTTTGTTTGTTCAAACTATGAGCGTGTTAAACCCCTCATCCTTTTCTGCAGGTCTCAAACAGTAATAAAAAATACTTTTACTTTTCAGTCCAGTTCAAAAATGCAGTGGAGTAGAAAGTACAGATACCTGCTCTCGAATGTAGCGAAGTAAAAGTACAGTACAAATACCTAAATTTTGTACTTAAGTATAGTACTTTACTACTTTTACTTTGTTACGTTGGACCAATAGGTTGTAGGGGTTGTACGAAGCTTAATGTTGGTTTAGTCTTTACAGTAAATGGTCTATTCTCAGTTAAGTCGTTTTTTCATTCTTCTTTCCTTTTATCTTTTTAAAAATTAAATATTTTAGCAACATCACATGGGGATGAAGAGCGGACAGAGACATTCGGCACTTTGTTGGCACTTGATCAAACCACACTGTTTTTCTGCATCAATCTCCTTAGACATAGTGCAACAAGTTTAATTTGTACCTATATTTTGTTTTTGACGTGGTTTCACTTCCTGGATTATTTTAGACTTGGAACTAGCAGGACCATTTTCCTATGTTAACCCCCATTTGTCCAGAGGTTGCGGTTCTCTCATACGGAAAGTTCTATTCATAACTTTGCTGTCGGCATGTGTTTCATTCTATGTCCCGCTAACATAAAAGGAAGGAAAAGAGTTTGGGTTCACAATAGCAATTTTCTATACAAACACCTGAGTGAATGGAGCGTCTTCTTGCCTCGAGTCAATCGGCTGAGAACAAACAGATGGAACACAGAGAGCCGGCCCAGCGATTGTGTGCGGGACTTAAACTGTGTTAACTTGTAGAATCACTATCACAATGCAAGCGAAGAAAGTACTGGGTTTGTTTACATCTCACACAATGGACGGGAACAGAGTGGGTCAGCCGTGTCACCGATGATCTTTGGAAGTTGACCTTACAGGTTTCACTTGTTTCTGTTAACTGTTAAAATATCACACTAAAGGAGGATGTTGAACTTTTACTTTAACAAAACAACTTGGACTATAATCAGGCAGCTGGACCATTTATTTAAAAAACTATGCAACTTAGTACAACTGCTTGTCGCCATGGAGATGTTATTCATTTGCCTGGAATGTTCCACAGAATGAAACTGAACTTACATATCTTGCATTTATTAAACTACATGATTTTTATTGCTCAGAAGTTCCTTGAAAGACATGCATTCTTACTGTGGAAGGGCTCCCCTATCCACAGATCAGACCTGTAATTTGGCCTGGTGGTGTAACTGTTGTCTCCATAGAGACTGATAAATTTGATGTCAAATTGTGGGACGTAAAGTCTCCATGAGGCTTGCAGGGAGGCAGACAGTCCACCAAAAAAGTTACAAAGTGCACCTTTAACTTTGACTGCTAAGTTAATGATAATTATAAATCTTATTTGAAGCTTAGTAAAAGCTTCATACAAGAATTTTTTTCCTCTATTTTTGTTACAAAACTTTAGGACAGGGGTCTGCAACCACTGTCTAAAGAGCCACATACAGCCCTTTAAAGCCTCAGTGCGGCTCTTTGCACTTTGACTAAAAAAAACTTTCCGTAAAAAAAAAAAAGTTTAGGAACATTTTTTGGGGGGTTACTGGTACTTTATTTATTAACTTTGTATTTGACAGTGTTTGTGGCATACCAAAGCATATTCATTCTATTGAAATTATTTTTATCTATTTATTTATTTTAATGTTTGTGGATGAGGAAATCCCATGCATAAAATCAGATAGAAAAATTATAATTTTAGTAAATATTACACATAAAATGCACCAGAATGAAGGAAATTACATATAATTTGCTCTCCCCACCCCCTAAAAACACGTCAAATAAGTCCATAAAGTTCACAAACACAAAATGTTACGTATTCTTTATAATGTGTTAAAAGCTGCAAACAGTTGAGTTACTTCTGTTAAATTAATCTATGAATCACTTGTAAAAAACATATGGCTCTTTCTGACTTTTGAAATGGTTTGAAATGGGCCAGTGTGGCTCTTTTGCTGTTAAAGGTTGCAGACGTCTGTTTTAGAACAAGATATGAAGTCTCCATGAGGCCAGCAGGAGCAGACCCTCCACCAGAAAAGTTACATAGTACACCTTTAACTTAGACTGCTATCATTTTGACTGAATTAATGATCGTGTAAATATATTGTGAAGCTAATAAGAAAACATATTAACTGTATTTTTTATTTTCACCCCCAGCCAACTTGTGATCCAATAAACTTTAAATCATTATTATTATATTACTGTAGTTATTTTGCACCATTATTAAATTGACCCTATTGTCCTTATCGACCCTCAGAAATATATCAGTGTCAAAACTCTCTTCCCCAGTGAATTCTTCGATAGATTACTTATCAGGATCAATGCACTTTCTATCTAATCAGATCAGATTCAGGTCCCACCAGACACCCCTCTTTCAACCGAGTATCACTGCTTTGTGTGAAACTTTTAAGAGATAAGCCCGAAATCAAAGCGTCTCCAAGGGACGACAGCCCCACATCTAAACAATGACATTACCCAGCTGTATGCAGAGGAAAGAGGAAATTATAGCATTTGATTCACTGGCTACGGGAATAAACTCTATGAAACTTTACTGGTTAAAAACAATGCAACAGTGATGACTTCATGGAAAAGCCAAAACAGAAAAATGCTGTTTACTGCTTGGAGATAAGATTGCGGTTTATTTCTTCTACTTTGGCCTTGAAGTGGGCAAAGTTTGGACAAAAGACGCTTAGTCCGACTTATTGTGATAAACATTTACTCAACACTATCTGGTAACGGCGACGTCTAAATATTTTATACGTTGCTAGGAACAAGCTTCATGGAGTAACAAGCAAAACGTAAATAGTTATATACATTTTTATCACAGAAGTACATTTCAAAAAAATTCATATTTCAACAGTATTTTGGGAATTTTTGTACTGTGCAAATGGTATTATAGCATAGCAACTCTATTTGTCAGCATTACATTAGTTTACTGAAGTCCTGTATCGCTTGGATCTGGCCTGGCTGTGTGAATGTCTCTTCCTACTCTTCACCCTCATTCTTTTGCTACTTACTGCCAAAAAAAGTCTATGAGCTTGAGCAAAAATCTAAAAAAGAAAGAAAAGGAGCAAAAATATCCAATCCATTTGACTTCAACGTCTTCACACCATCCAAATATTACTACTATAGGGGCGACAGAAGCTCAGCTGGTCGAGTGTTTGTCTCTGATCCGAAGGTTGGTGATTCGAATCCCGCTCTCAACATCTCAACAGTGTCTGCGCGCACTCGTGTATGAACGTGTGTGTGTGAATGGGTGAGTGGTTACTTAATGTAAAGTGCTTTGAGTGCCTTGAAGGTGAAAAAGAGCTATGTAAAAATACTGCCCTACTGGAAATACGCGGTATCCTTCAATAGTACGTGACTTAGACTAAAACTGAAGTAAAGTCTGTCTGTTTATTCACCTTATGTCACTGTGGAGCGTTAATGACAGAGAGTGGAGCGAGAGGGTCCCCGTATCCTGATTAGGACCCCTACATAAACGTGGCCCAGTGCAGCAGCAGCAGAATAAACTTCCTCTCCTCGCACCAGAGCGGACACTTCCTGAGGGGATTCAGAGATTGAACCAAAACAAGTCTCTGAAAAAGCAAAAACAGCCCAGCACCAAATGTAAGCCACATGCTGCGCCGTTCCCTATACAAAAAATGCTCTTTAAATTGTGTCGACGTGTTTTGGTAGCATCCGTACAACTTGACAAACCACTGTATATATTTCCTTCATCAGCGAAACATCTGTCTTTGTGTAAATATATAAATGGAAATGTTATTGTCAGATGCCCTTCCTCTTTTCTTTCATCTTTGGGTATGGTCACTTGTGTTTGGGTTATTAATCATGAATTATGCAAGTTTTCGGGTAGAGATGTTAAAATGAAAATTCCACAGTGCGGCAGATAAACAAATTTGAGTCCGTGCATGGAGACAAGGCCAATTTACAGGTCAGATCTGTGGAGAAGCAAACCCCAGATAGAATGTCTGCATGTTTTATTTAAGGTATCTTAGTTTTGACCAATAAAAACAGCAATAAATGAATAAACGCAAGCAGAAAATAAATGCCATACTGTGGAAAATTCCAGGAAACCCAATAACTCATATAATTGTGCACCTTTAAATATAATTAGTTATGTCTGTGGCCCTGCTTATTACATTTTTCAAAACAAATACAAAAATATCTTCGCATAATCACAGTGATATAAAGTTAAACCAGAAAATCTTCTTTTGCAGTCGTAGTAATAAGGATATACTCTTATGTAATAATATAACTGCCTTAAGTTCACAGGAATAGTGTTTCCTTGGCGATAATGCAGATTTAATAAGAATGTAATACCACAACACAACTTGGGGTTTGGCAAAATAATCTCTTCACTTTTCCCACAAAATCCCTCTGAGATGAGCTTGGTCGGCTGCTTTCTGGGAATTTCATCCACTCTTCAGTTTAGGGAAAAGCAGGATTTTGTGAATGTTTTAATTAATTTGATGTGTCCCTGAGTTTATTTGTGATTTCCTGCTCTGTGACTCCGATTTATATCTACAGTGGCTTCAGCCCAAGAGTAACAAACACCCCGAGTCTCCTCACTCTGAGAAAGTGAGCTGTGAGAAAGTGAGTCCCATTATGTGTTTGTCTTTTTGGATGCCATTTTTATCACAACCAGCCACAATAATGTGAGCAATGGGGTTGAAGTGTCTTGCGCAACGACAGTGAGCGGACTTGAACTGACAACTGCAGATTTGAGGTCAGGATTCTGGTCACGCGCTATAGTTTATTATGTATATTTTATGAAGTTATGCGTATTTTTCAGTTGTTATCACAGACTGTATAAAGAAGTGGTATAAGTGAGTGTGACGTCACCCACAGCGTTCAGCTCCAGTTGAATAAAGCTCATCGAGGCTGGAGCAGTTATAGGGACGAATTTGGAGCCAAGTTCCATATTTGGAATTTCGACCGCGAGTATCTTAGCAACCATGACCCAATCTGGAGCGAAGCTGTTGAAGGTAACACCCCTTCCCGCCTGCATCACTGGTTTAGTAGGGAGCAGGCGCAGGAGCAGCGATGTCAGTCACACGATGTCAGTTGCTAACGTTAGCGAACTCAGGGAAAGAAGGCGCCTGATTTGTCTGTTATTAATGTTCATATCTTGATTTGCCGACACAATAGCGGAATAACAATACCAGGCTCATGTAGAGCGGGTTAATACGAACATTTTAAGACCAAAATGACGAGTCTGACAGCAGCAGTTATGGAGAGAGGGGTGACAGTTTTTCAATAGAAAGTGAACTGGAATCAACGAAGTGACAAGCTTCATGATCACTTCCTATTTGGAACGCGGCGGCTATGTCCATTTATATATACAGTCTATGGCACCAATTTAAAGTTAATACATTTTTGTTCGATTCAGTATAAACATAAGATTTTTTTTTTTTCATTTTTATTTTAATATTCAAATATGTTAATTGTATTGTGTTTAATGAGCCTTCCACCACACATACCCAGACTTGTTTAGTGGAAGTTTAATATAGTGGAATTTTAATATAATCTGGTTTGAACCTCAGTGATTAAGAATTTGGTTTGCTAAGTCGTTATTAGTCAACAAATTTAACACACTTTCAAATAAACCTGCCTAAAACCTTTGCACAGTACTGCAGCTTCGATTCCACCCAACATGTGTGTGATCAGACAATAAAATATCTGTCTGAATATGTGTAAAGTTAAACAAAAGTACAAGGAGCCAGGAATAGGGAAAAACAATTAAAAAAAATATATATCCACGCTTTTGTTGTGTGTTTTTAAAAAGGTCTGATCAGGTCAGCTATGTCCATTTATATATACAGTCTATGGTTGTTTTAGACAGATTCTACATTTATGACTTTGATGATGGGGCTTCGTCTAGTTTCCAACCTCTTCACGCATTATCTTTGTGATTTTGTGTGTTTTGTTTAGTTATTTTCAGTCAGCCGCTGGAAGATGTTTATCATAGCTTTAAGTGGCTTTCTCATACTGTATGTTAAATATATCTGTTCAGCAGAAGGACACTGTGATACTTTTCCCCCGTATTATTTTTGTAAAGGGAAGAAAATAGGCAGGATTGAGATAGCCTCTTCCTGTAGATGTGACTGCGCTCATGTTGTTCACTCCCAAACAGGACCTGGATCTGACCGCCAATACTCGAGAGACAAAGAGATGTCAAAGGACGATGACCCTTTCCTGTTAATCAGAAAAAGATAGGCAGGACGGAAAGGCATCCTCCCTCCGGCTCCACACAGCCCCATGATCGAGATTCCATATTTGTGTTGGACATGAGTTCAAAGACATATCTGGGTTTTTTTTTTACACAATTTTCTAGTCACTGTAATAGGCTGTTCATTGTCTAAACTTTGTTTTATCAAGGGCTATGAGGTTCACATACTATCTATTTTGCGTTACTATCTGAGGACTTTCCGTAACTTACTCGCTAATGATTGTATGATGTAAACAAGTATAATAAAAAGTACAAGGCAGAGTCGATATTTGTGCGAGGGATGCATTTGGCCCTGGACCCTATATACCTGGTCTAAAAAGGACTTTGTTGCATAGATAATGTTCATGATAACGATA
>KN480777.1:10832-24772 GCA_000787095.1 Periophthalmodon schlosseri
TTTAGCTATAGCATATGTGATTTACCATGGGGCGCTCATTAGCAAGAGATTTACAATGCTATTATTTGGACAGAAACTATGTCTAATTTTACAATGGAGGACACTAACGGGGTTTATTAACAAAAGACAAAGGCTGGGTAAGAGCTGGGTCGGAGGCTGAGGTGGTCTACGGGTGTGGTTCTGGTCCAAAAACAGGGTACTGAGCAGTGGGAAAAATGCAAAGAGATGAACTAGGCCGAGCAGTACAATATCACGATGGATAAACTGATCTCGCAACGTGCGGATGAATGAACCAAGTCTTTGCACTGCAGAGGTTGGAGCTTGATTGGCGATGGGCGGCAGGTGAGTAGTGGGTGGAAGCCATTGGTGAGGGTGGTGTCAGACTCTCCGCCCAGCTCCAGGTACACGGAGACACAGAAGGGAGGGGGGAGACAGCGCAGGAGAACACAAGGAAAAAAAGGAATCCTGACAACACTTAAGGCTGTGAAGAAAGTAATTAGCTAATGATCATTTGTTTATAGGCCTATTTGTGCCTTAAAGGTACAGTATGCAACTTTCTGGAGGTGGCACGTCACCTGCATGATTCCATGGAATAGAATGATAAAACCATACTTCAGAACATTCTCCATGGAAACAGATTTTATGCCATTTTATACTGTGGAAGATTAAAGCCGCAACATTTCCATGGAAAAAAAGCAGGAGATCTGTCTGGTGGCCACAAGCATTCCATATAATACAAGATACAAGAGGAGCTCAGACGGCACAGCGTGCACTGTGGCCGTGCGCTGTGGCCGTGCGCTGTGGCCGTGCACGGTTGCCGTGCACTGTGGCCGTGCACTGTGGCCGTGCACTGTGGCCGTGCACTGTGCTGGTGCCGGCGCAGGTGTAAATCTATTGGATTCTATTTTTGCCAGACGCCGGGGCCG
The DNA here is from genome assembly GCA_000787095.1 of Periophthalmodon schlosseri. Lineage (NCBI taxonomy): Eukaryota > Metazoa > Chordata > Actinopteri > Gobiiformes > Gobiidae > Periophthalmodon > Periophthalmodon schlosseri. Next base: position 11,759 of record KN480777.1, read on the forward strand.
GACGCCCTTTACTGTGGCCGTGCACTGGGCCGTGCACTGGGCCGTGCACTGTGGCCGTGCACTGTGGCCGTGCACTGTGGCCGTGCACTGTGGCCGTGCACTGTGGCCGTGCACTGTGGCCGTGCACTGTGGCCGTGCACTGTGGCCGTGCACTGTGGCCGTGCACTGTGGCCGTGCACTGTGGCCGTGCACTGGGCCGTGCACTGTGGCCGTGCACTGGGCCGTGCACTGTGGCCGTGCACTGGGCCGTGCACTGTGGCCGTGCACTGGGCCCGTGCACTGGCCGTGCACTGTGGCCGTGCACTGTGGCCGTGCACTGTGCTGGTGCCGGCGCAGGTGTAAATCTATTGGATTCTATTTTTGCCAGACGCCGGAGCCGACTGCCTTTTCCTTTAATAAATGAATAATTATCACGTGAACAATTGGTGTCGCGTGTGCAGCCCTTTGAAGGCGATGAGCACAACAGCACAGCAGAGCTCCAGTCCTCGTGTGAGCCTCACACCACAACAAAACCATCACACACTGGAGTCACAGCTGGACCGGGTCCAGTCTGGGTCCTTACAATCAGAGTAAGGACACATGTTTGTCAGTTTTTTCAGTGCAATGAAAAAGTAAAAGCATGTTTTTATTTTAGTCTGTTTTGACTAAAAGGTTACATACTGTGCCTTTAATAACGCCGCAATATTTTTGCAGATACAAATCAGCACATATCCAGTTTCACAGTCTGAGTGTCTCCTTTGTTCTTCCATATATAGTTCCTTCACATCTCCCAACAATAGCTCCACAGATCTCCATGGAGACTGTGTGGGCGGGCCTTCTTCATCCTCTTCAAACATTATGGCCGACCACTGGCTGCAGATTCAAATCTTAGAGCGTCCTGACCTCTGCTTTCTTCTCTGTGTCTGAAGTTCAACATTTGTCCAGTGCTTTGACCCTCTTTCTTTCATGGAGTCCACCGCTCCCCGGCCGTGGGACGAGACCCTCGTAATGTTATACAAATGTAATGCATCACATGACTGACACAGGCTGTATGGGAACTTTGGACTGAGGGTATTGTCTAAGGAAGAAAACAATATATGAATTGATAATTTTTTGAGATATTTTATTTTAGCACAAGTTACATATAGGCTATTGTTTGACAGTAGATTGGCCTATTCAAGGAACCTATATAAACGTACACTTCCAAGTAGTTTGAAGAAATCTTTAAAAAATCATATAAAAATGAGCAGTGATGGTAGAGTTGGTAGTAATAATAGTCGCAGTAATGCAGTACTAGTAGTAGTAGGGTAGTGGTACTGTATTACTGGTGTACTAGAAGTATTCTTAGTAAAACTATAGATTTATTGAATTATAGAATACATTTTACTTTATTTCTACTTAAAAGGCCCATATTAGGCTATTTTCTGATCTATATTATAATGTTGTTTTCTCATCACAAACAGACCTGGAGTTGTGTTTTGTTTCATTCACACGTTTAACACAAACCCTGCATATTTAGGCTGAGTTCTTCTCTCAAACAAAAAACACTCTGTTCCACCTTGTGATGTCATGTGGTAATACAGGAAGTGCTCCATTGTGTTTTTAAACTCCATACACCTTCACTAGAATCATTTGGATAATTTTAGCCCTGGAATTGCCAATCTCTACTGAACAAAAGGTAAAATGTAGCTGTTAACTTGAAAAATATCACTACATGACATCACAAGGGAGAACGGAGCATTTAGAGCTTTGGAGATGTAGACAAATTAATAATAAAGTGTAACTCAAACATGTGTGAATTAAACAAAACACAACTCTGGGTATGTTTTTGATGAGGTAACAACATTATAACATGGCTTAAAGCTCAGAAAAGTAAATTTTGTGTAATAAAGGACCTTTAAATTATAAATAATATTTTGCAACAACTTGATTTGATCCTCTTCTGAATCTATTCTAGCTAATCATTTATCCTAGTTTTTTGCTGCATTGTTAATTTCGTTATAGGCTTCACGAGATCTTATGGCTTTCAAGGTCAGCTGTTTGTTTTTTATGGGCTTACTATGGGCTAACGTCTTTAAAATATGCAATAAAGATCCACATCACCAGTGTGTTATCAGTGTTGCTCTAAGCTCTTTTTATAACCAGAGACTGAGAGTGCGTTCTTTAGTTTAAAGGTCCGATATTACTCAAAACTGACACTTGTGAGCGTTAAGCCATGTTATAACGTTGTTACCTCATCAAAAACATACCTGGAGTTGTGTTTTGTTTCATTCACACATGTTCGAATAATCTTTTACTATTAGTCTGGCTGCATTTCCAAAGCTATAAATGCTGTGTTCCACCTTGTGATGTCATGAAGCACATAACAGCTCCTTTTACCTTTTGTTCAGTTGAAATTGGCAATTCCAGATCTGAAATCATCCAAATGATTCAAGTGACGGTGTACGAAGTTTAAAAACAGTGGAGCACTTCTTGTATTACCACATGACATCACAAGGTGGAACAGAGTGTTTTCTGTTTGAGAGAAGAACTCAGCCTAAATATGCAGGGTTTGTGTGTTAAACATGTGCGAGCGAAACAAAAACAGAACTCCTGATTTGTTTATGATGAGGAAACAAAATTATAACATAGATTAGAGAGAATAGCGTAACGCGGCCCTTTAAAAGATGTTCCTCATGTTTTTCCCTCTTTTATTCTACAGAACCCCCACTGCTTTTTGAAGATCCACAGCTATGCCCCGAAAAGTCCCCAGCCATTTTAAACTTTCTTATTATATCTTGTGTTTACTGCTCACAAATAGACAGCTTGTTTGTTTCTTCTTTGTGCAAAATGTTACCACAACAAAACGTGGGGAGAAGGGGGGATGAGTGGAAGAAGGTCATATATTATAAACTGTGGTCTTGTATGAAATACAGAGCGGAAGAAATTTTACAAAAAAAAGCCAAAATGTTCATCTGTTGGTAACAAGAAACAGATTGGTAGAACATGTTATTCATCAGATTTGTATGACTTCATGTAAAAATGTGTCTTTTTAAAAATCGAAGAGGAAAGCCTTGTGTTGGCTTTTTAAACTTTTACGAGCTGAGCAGTGTTCCCTCAAAATTACATCACTCAAAGTTGTATTTTGTTGATTCATGCATGTTCGAGTGATCCTGTTTTGTCCTGTATTTGAGGCTTGAGTGCTCTAAAAATATCTGTTTCACCTACCCCCTATCCCCCACCTTTTTTCCTGTATCTGACTCTGGGTTTTACATGCAGAGTTAAAAAATGTTGTTGTTTTTCAAGAATAAAATGCGCCTAAATGAAAATCTGTTGCTCGCTAAAATGCTACTATGCTAAGTTCTCATTTTTGCAATTTTGAACAGGAAGTTAGTGGACTCACTTCTATTAACGAGCCACTTCAGATGGAAATAACTGTTTAGAATGAACAAAATATAAAATGACGATCTGCGTAAATATGTTATAGTTGATACTAAATAAATTAACTATAAAAAATGGGCGACAGTGACTCAGTTGGTAGAGCGTTTGTCCGCTGATCCGAACGTTGGCGATTCGAATCCCGCTCCCACAGATGAATGCTGTCATTGTGTCCCTGGGCAAGACACTTAACCCACCTCACCCCCAGTGTCTGCGTCCGCTGGTGTATGAATGTGTGTGTGAATGGGTGAGTGGTTCCTTTGAGTGCCTTGAAGGTGGAAAAGCGCTGTATAAAAATGTGACCATACCTTGAAAATGCATAATATGTCCTCTTGAAATAAAAAAAACTTTATTTTTACATTCACAATCTACACTGTGAAACTATGAAGTCTTTAAACCCGAATAATGCCTTGTCTTGTCTTTCATCTTTATCTCTAAGCCCTGTTTTATCTCACGAAGAGCAGACCGCTTTGAACGCCGCCGCCTGTGCTGTTGCCGTGGAGACAGTGTGGTGTGGGCGGAGTCACAGATGTGCCCTTTTGCCCTGGCCTTTCCTCTGTCTGCGGCGGCACACTTTCCCTTGGGGGCATTTCTCATACTACATCTGCCCCCGCTGCCCTGTTGCCTCACTCCAACGCTCCAAGTAGTAACTCCGCCCACAATCCTCCCAGCGTCTTTTCAACTCTATATTTACAATTCAAATGCGCTTTTATTCACACATACATTACTGCAACATTACATTACTAATTACTGACTATAGAATGATATAGTCTATTGATAAAGTAGAAAGTTATAAGTATTTGGGAGCACATCTGGAACCGTGATGCTGTTTTCAAAAAGACTCGGTCCAGACGATTTTTTTTGAGGAAACTTTGACGTGAGGAGGAGGTTCCTGAGTGTGTTCGACCAGTGTGTTGTTTTATGCTGTACTGCGTTGGGGCAGAAGCATCACTGCGGAGGACAAAAACCCAATGAACAAGCTGAAAATTAAAAAAGGCTGGAGCAGTGGCAGGTCTGAGGTTGGACGTTGTAATGGACAAAAGGACGAGGACCAAACTTCAAACTGTTCTTTCTCTTACAGACCAAACCCTCCACAGCAAATGAAATGAAATGAGAAGCTTGAAATTGAAAATGTTCTACTGCCTCAAAAACTCTTACTCTTTTACCAGACGCTGTGTATTTTTAGAGACTGTGGTACTGACAAACTATATCTGTGTGTGCTGATGTTACTCTGGGTCTAAAGCAGAGTCCATATTGTTGTGTCTAGTGTGTGTTCCTGTCTGTGTTCATGTATAGTGTGTATTTAGTTTGTATGTGAGTCCATGGCATTTTAACTTCCCCCTTAGAGATTAATAAAGCATCTATCTATCTAACAGGCTCATATAAACTTTTATTCTTTGTAATCCATCTTAAATCTTTTTACATCCAATACAAACTTCATTTTAAACTGCGTTATTTTTTTCTTGTACTTAAAGATGGGGTATTACACTTCTATGGGGTATTAATCGCTAACACATAACATATTTAGATCAACGTGTTACCTTTTATCGTTTTAAAAATGCTATATTCGGCGAAATTGATGAGGGAACAACAAACAAAAAGTCAATTTCGCGTAATACCCCCGTCAACTTCTCCAAACTAGTCCAGTTGACTTATTTGACTTTTTTCCCATACTCCCACATGTCCAGATTGGGGGTTGTCACACATGTTGCCTCGGGACGGGCTCCTCGCATAAAGGCCGTGCGCAAACACCTGCTGTGAGGGTCAAAGGTCACCAGAACATTAGCCGACCTGGCAAAGCTCCAGCCAACACACAGCCGATACTCATACAACAATGTGGAACAATACTACTACTACTACTACTACTACCACTACTACTACTACTACTCACAATTCGATCACACGATTCACAAAAATCCACACATTTAGTAACTTGTTTATAATACACCTGTTGTTTTATGTAGAGTCATGAAAACGGCATCGCAAATATCAACCAATGTCATCCGTGGGTTTCAGCGTCCTGTTCATAGGTGCCGTTTTGAGTTCTTTCACCATCCAAACCATGTAATAATTTGCTTTGAATGACCAATTGCTATGGCAACAGTCTTGATTTTTCATAACTCCACCTTACCCATTGTGTATGGCAGAGAACAAAGGCCAAACACAGTTTATTTCGTGTAAATAAATGTTCCTTAGTAGCTGTGTTTAAAAAAACCGACAACACACACGTAAGTCAATGTATAGATTTGTATTGGACAGCACAGGCTTTAGTTAAAAGTCAATGGGCATATACAGGCCTACAACGATGTATGTAAATATATGCAGTCTACGTCACAGCTGCATCTTTCAAACCTGACGTCAGTTTTTTTCCTTGAGTGAAACGCCCCTCGACAAAACAGTGGGAGAGGTCAGGGGAATGAGCTCATACGCTAAAGTGGTTATGTCATTTGTCTTGTTTAAAATGTAGAGTCATAGGGCAGACACGCTGTAATGCACTGGCAGATAATCTCGCTTAATGTTATTACTTTGCCTGAAATGTTCCCGAGTATGACATTAAACTTATTTATCTCCATGGAGACAAGGAGGCAACGCCACCGGGCCAAGTTACAGACCTAACTTACAGTATGTATCATCATCAAAAATATAACTGGAGTTGTGTTTTGTTTCATTCACACAACTCCATTCACACACATGTTTAACACACAACCCCTGCATATTTAGGCTGTGGTCTTCTCTCAAACAGAAAAACACTCTATTCCACCTTGTGATGTCATGTGGTAAAACAGGAAATGCTCTACTGTGTTTTTAAACTCCACACACCTTCACAAGAATCATTTGGATAATTTCAGGCCCGGAATTGCCAATCTGTACTAAACAAAAGGTAAAAGGTAGCTGCTAATTTGAAAAGTACCAGTACATGACATCACAAGGTGGAACAGAGCATTTTGATCTTTGGAGATGTAGACAGACAGCATTACTCAAACATGTGTGAATGAAACAAAACACAACTCCAGGTCTGTTTTTGAGGAGGTAAAAACATTATAACATGGCTTAAAACTCATAAGAGTCAATTTTGGGTAATAAGAATAAGAAAAGAAAAACAAACAAACAAAAACAGTATAAGTAAGTCAAACAAATATTGATAGATTTGTATTTGACTAACCAAGCTTTACAGATAATCAATGAGTCTAAAGAACAGGCGTTATGTAAATGTATTCAGTCTACGTCACAGTTGCATCTTTTAAACCTGACGTCAGCGTTTTCAAACCGCTCTCCCTTTTCACGTCCCTTTAAGTCCGCGGCGTCTCTATGCTTCGCCGTATTCCCTTGGGTCCACTGCTGCCTATCAGATCCCCGCAGGAATCATCCCTCATCTCGTCAATCTGTCCCGACATTCCTCAATAGCTTTTCACAATGGGACCGCACTCTCTCTGCAGCAGATGGCCGTGCCCCGGGCCAAGCCAAAACCCCATTGTTTAGGCTCAGATCCCTGCTCCTCCCAGAGCCCCATGCTGTGGCAAAGGAGATCCGGGGTGATGGAGTTGAATAAATGAATGAATTATGGGTAACTTACAAGTGGGGATTAGACCTCAGGCATTAAAGCAAGTATATTTAGCCCTTTTATGTTATTATACGCTTGTTTGACAGATCGATGAAAGTTTTGCCTTAAAGGTCCTATATTACACAAAGCTGACTCTCGTGAGCTTTTAGTCATGTTAGAACGTCGTTACCTCCTCAAAAACATACCTGGAGTTGTGTTTTGTTTCATTCACACGTGTTTGAGTAACACTTTATTATTAGTCTGTTTGCATCTCCAAAGCTCAAAATGCTCCGTTCCACCTTGTGATGTCATGAAGCGGCAGTTTTCAAGTTAACAGCTCCTTTTACCTTTTGTTCAGTAGAGATTGGATAATTTCAGCCCTGGAATTGCCAAATGATTCTCCGTGAAGGTGGTGGAGTTTAAAAACACAGTGGAGCACTTCCTGTATTACCACATGAGGTGATGAGGAAACATTATAACATAGATCAGAAAATAGTTATAATGAAATATATGGGCCCTTTAAGTTTTATGTATGAATAAAAGAGCCTATTTATGGGTTTAACAGAAAATATTTAGCTAAAAATATACATTAAAACATTCATGAGTTTCAGCTTGAGTTTGAGTTTTCACCCTTCAAAAGATTTCGTTTTAAATCATCAGTTGTCATGGCAATGGTCTGAATTTTTCATAATCCTGAAACCCATCGATACATTTAGGCTATTTAAAGTAAGCATTGCCTTTTTTATTGATGGGATGATAATGGGTTGATATTTATAATAAAAGTCACCTCAATATCTCAGCAAAAAAGTTCTTACTTGACCCAATGAGGTTCAACTGGTTTTCCGATCATTTATTTTAATAGATACTTTTTTCAGACCAAGGTTTAGTTTGTTTTCATACTTGACAGTTTTGACTGCTCACTACAAGTCACATACAAATTTTCTCATTCTCAGTATATGGACAGTATATGAACCTCCAGAATTTACTCACTGAGCTGCAGAGGCTGCATTAGCACTGATTCATGTTTGGCTGCAGGTGCTGGGGTTTAGGTAGATCAGAGAGAGTCCTTTTAGGTTTAAACCAACAGAATTTCAGCACTGAACCTGGCAGACACTCGTCCGGTTTATCGCCTCGTGGGCACGTTTCCGTATTTCGATTCCCTCCTTAATGCATTGATGATGTTTGTTGTCCTCTGTCTCGATGATGTTTGCTCCGTCCCAGTCCATAATGTGGTTCCTTCTTTTACGGTGGTCAGGAATAGTTTAAATCAGCTGACCTCTAGTGAGCAGTCGAAACTGTCAGGTATGAAAACAAACTAAACCTTGGTCTGAAAAAAGAATCTCTTAAATCAATTCTTACTTGGATGGCTAAAATATATTTAAGTTGACATACTGCTGCACTGGCTGTATTGTCTTGTATTTACATTTGAACATCTAAAACAGTTTCATAATGTTTCAGTTAATTGACATGTTTACTGCGTTTTTGTATTATGGATTAAATTCAGTGGGAAAGTCCGGTGAGATATCTGTGCCTTCGCCAAAAAGCTAATCTGGGTGGATTATTCGCTGATCTATTTCCCACAGGGATACAGCCGACCTCTGCGTTCAAACATCAAGATGTTTACAGTTTATCATCCCCCAATCCTTTGTTGACTCGTCTGCAGCCAAGCTAACCCAAGCCAAAACAGTTGTTAGCGTTTGAACAAACCTTATTTTTTTTCTCATGTGTGACCAGACGTAAGGATAGAACGTTTGACAAGCTGGAACGGCCAAGTACATTTGGATACTGTGAAATAGGGAAATAATGTTGTGTATAAGATTTTGTTTTTATTAATGCCAGATTTTGAGATACTTAAATTATTAGATACCACTTAATAATAATAACTACACTTTATTTATTAAGATTAATTCAGGCTGGAGTTAAGAGTTAGGGTATTATTTTAGCTGCTATAGGCCCAATTCATTCTTATAATTAAAAAGTGTTACCAGTTATTTATTTACTACAAACGAATGGACAGTGTTTTGAAGGAAGGGCATCTGGTATAAAACTAATACAAACTTTTAGGGCGACAGTAGCTCAGTTGGTAGAGTGTCAGATTCACTGCTCCGAAGGCTGAAGGTTCGAATCCCGCTCTCGACATAAAACATCATTGGTCGAGTGGTCAGATCCAATGACCCACAGGTTGGCGATGCAATTCCAGCTCCTACAGATGATTGCTGTCGTTGTGTCCTTGGGCAAAGCACTTAACCCACCTCAACCCCAGTGTGTGTGCAGTGGTGTATAAAAATGTGACCATTACCACAGGCAGATGGCAGAGGATGAACTCACAAGATAAAAAAGGGAAAAAAGTATGTTATACAGAATAGTGAGAATATTACAACTACATTCAACTGTAATACATTTTATAATCTAATTTATGGACCTGCACTGACATCTTGTTAAGACACTTTTTATAGTGTGTTTTACTGCTTTTTTGTGGGTGCGTTTCCCACAAATTTGGAGGGAACTTCTACCACTTCACCTCTTTACAAAGCTGAGTTCCTCTTGTATCTTTAGACTGAAACTCCATAGACCAATTAACACAAAGCTGCGGCTGAGCGGTGAATAGGGAGAGAGCCGGCCTGTGTTTCTCGTGGTCCGGCTTCATTTAACACATCTGTCGCGTCGTCGTGTCTTAGGCCCCTCCCTCACGCAGGTTGCTCATAGCGATTGTATTATCCTGCTTTGAAAAGGTCCATAGGCTCGTTTTATAGGCTGCTATTATCCCAGTCAAAACAGAGCAGGAAGAATAGGGATCTAGGACTGGAGCACAACCCCCTCCCCTACACCAAATGTTTAAAGAGCTTCTTTTAAACGGGCTGGCCAGGGTTTTCCCGCCTTTTCTAGGATTGACTATAATTGTAGGCTAATATATGCACAAAAGTAACTTAGGAGCATGACAAAAACACAGCTTTTTATGTATTTTAAAACTGGTTCATATTCACACCATGTTTGCATTAAGGCTGCAACAATTATTATTATCATTATTATTATTTTTTTTTTGGGGGGGTTAGTCAGTTAGTCAGACTAAATAAAGAGACTATTTACGGATAAACTGTATTATTTATGAAAATCATGTTTATTTGTAGAGTGTCAGATCCACTGACCCACAGGTTGGTGGTGCAATCCCAGCTCCCACAGGTGAATACTGCCGTTGTGCCCTGGGGCAAGACGGTTAACCCCCCTCGCCCCCAGTGTCTGCGTACATTGGGATTATTTTAAGAGCTGACTAGACACGATTATTCCAATGGACTCTGTGCACAGCAGCACTCTAGCGAGCTCACTGTGTCTCAAAGATAACGGTCACTTTTATTAAAATCGGAAAACATACAATAAATAGCCTATTAAAATTCAAGTTAATAAAAATAAAGACTAGAATACTTCAGTTTGTGGCGTGGTTTTAATATTTATTTTGCCTCAAAATTAGCATTAGCATTAGCGTTAGCATTGAGACACAAACATGTCTCTTTCTAAACGCAGAAGTGTCCTCTGCTGTAGTATTCATTTTATTTGTGTAGTGTTTAACATGTCGTCAGTGACATCCACACACAGCTCCCTGTCCAATAATCCTTATTTTGGATTATTTATTCATTTTAGCGTGACTCGGCAAAAACCTCACAGAGATACAATAGGACAGGAAGTAGTGAAGCTAACAGTGAGGTTACCGGGCGCTATTGTGCACAGAGCCTGTTCATTGTTGCAGCTTTACCATGTTTTATATTTTGTCTTGTATTGACAAAGGTCGTACAAGTGCACCAAAGCACTAAAACTGTCATTTTACTTATTTATTTTTGAAACTGTCTTATATTTTTGTCATTATCTATATCTCTAATAATCAGACCGCATTTACTGTTAACTCTCAATCTTTTGAAGTCAACATTCCAGTAGCGTTCCACTTAGATAACTCCAGCACAGCGCATCTCTAAAGCATGTATTCACTCTTTTTACATAAATCTGCGTCGACCACACAACAAGCAGAAACACAAACTGGACTTGGGACATTTTGTTTCGTAGGAGCGGTGGGTGCACAGGTCAGAGGATGTTTACGGCCTCATCCCCACGACAGCGCTCACACTGAGAGACAATAGACCAAACAATGACCTATTTCAAGATGGCCCACTGCTATTTATAACACAGGAGGCAGACAAAAACAAGGATAAGTGGGTTTGAGAGAGTCGACACATTTTACAAAAGCAAACAGCACGATGATTTTAGGCAATTATAAATATTAAAACGTCACTCATTGGGTTTAAATATTCAGAACAACTGAACAACTGGAGAGAACATTGCAAATACACACTGTAATACGATTCATTGCTTCAACAAAAGAATGTGATAAAGATGTATTATGTAATTTTTCTGAGGGGAGGGTACTTCTCGCTTGTCTCTGTGGAGATGTTATTGCTTTGCCTGCCTGTGTAGCATTGCAGCAGGTGACACAACAAGGACAAGTCAGGTCTGTGGAAAAGTGACCCCGCCCCCTCCTCCCTCACAGTAAGAATGCGTTTTTTCGAGGTATTCTATTAGCAATAAAAACGCCTCTAACTGAATAAACAAACACCGTGTTTGCTGCAATACTGTGGAACACTGCAGGAAAAATAATAACTTATACTTGTACAATCAAATAGTGAACCTCCCACCAGGAAAGTTACGTAGTGCCAGTGGTGGAAGGTAACGAAGTTCAAGTAGTAAAATACTGTACTTAAGTAGAATTTTTCAGTATCTGCGCTTTAATTAAGTACATTTTACAGCTGATTTTTTTTTACTTTTACTTCACTACATTTGAGAGCAGGTATCTGTACTTTCTACTGCATTACATTTTTTTAGCAGGACTGAAAATTAAAAAGTACTTTTCATATGATTTGAGGGGTTGTTTTTACCATGTTCGTGGTAACATCCTGACTAAAGTTTTCGAGTTCAAGCTTCGGCTTTGAGCAAACAAAAATAAATACAGAATAAATACAGAAAAATTAAGAAACTGATTTGTATTGCTACTGTCGACCAAAATATATATCATTTTCAATCAATATCACTGCATTTAACACTTTAACAAGTGAACAACACTTGTGTAAAATACTTTCACTTTTTACTCTTATATTTTGCTTACTTAAATACTTTTACTTAACTAGATTTTTACATGTGATACTTTTACTTGAGTAACTTTTTACCTCTGTATCTGTACTTTTACTTAAGTAACAACACTGAGTACTTCACCCACCACTACATAGTACACATCTAAGTATCTGGTGCTCTCCCAGTTCACCCAGGCTTGACCCTCTGTGTGGATTATATCTGGCCGCAACAGATGCTGATGAAATATTAAAAGTTTCATTTTGCAAAACCCAATGCTATTAAACAGTATTTATTTCACTAAGTACTCAAGTAATTACTCTGTGATAGACAGATATACCGCAATAATCAGATTTGGATTACAGTAATGGTTCAATTTCTAAACCACACTGATCTCGTTGTTGATTTTTAGCAGTGCAGGCCGCGGTCAAACTGAACATATCCTGTGTGGTAAACCCATCAGTTGTCATTGTCCATTGCAGTAGGTTTAAATCAAAATAGACGCACAAAGGGGGTATTGTCTCTCTATGAAAAGAGGGGGAGCGGGCGCTTCGCTGCTGCCGCATTCGGAGGCAGAGGCAGCGGCTAAACTCCGGGACAACTCTGGTATTCAGTACTTTGATTAAGGAGCAGTGTTATGCATGGCTGACTTCCTCCAAGGTGTCTGGAGGTTGTGGGAACGGGCCAGTGCAGAAGAAGTGGAGTAGTGGCCTCATTCTTCTGCTCAATGACAAGAGCCATTGGACAGATGTAGTACAGAGAAAGAGGGAGGGAGACGGAGAGGGAGAGAGCGGAGAGAGAGAGGGAGAGAAGGAAAGAGAGAGGGGGGAGAGAGGGAGGGAGAGACAGGGGGGGAGGGGAGGGGGAGAGAGAGGAGAGGGAGAGAGAGAGAGAGTGAAGGGGGAGAGGGGAGGGGATGAGAGAGGTAGAGAGAGGGAGAGACAGGGAGTGGGGGGGGGGGGAGGGAG
>KN480777.1:25335-58754 GCA_000787095.1 Periophthalmodon schlosseri
CAAGGTAAGAGAAGGAAAGAGGGAGAGAGAGGTGAATAGAGAGAGACAGAGGGAAAAGAGGGGGAGAGAGAAAGTGAGAGGGGGAGAGGGAAACAGAGGGAAAGTGGGGTGGGAGAGAGGGAGAGAGAAAGAGAAAGACGGAGAGAGGGAAACAGAGAGGGAGAGAGAGAGAGAGAAAGAGAGAGGCAGGGAGAGAGGGAACCAGAGATGGAGACTGAGGGGGGAGAGAGGAAAGAGAGAGAGGGGGTGAGAGGGGAAGAGAGGGAGGAGAGAGAAAGAGAGAGGGGGAGAGGGAGGAAGAGAGACAGAAGGAGAAAAAGAGAGAGATGGGTGGAGAGACATGCAAGGAGAGAGGGAGAGATTAAGAAAGAGAGAACAAGAGAAGGAGAGAGAGAGGTGAGAGAGAGAGAATGCCTTTGGGCGTCTCTTATGTAAACAAACATCTCGAGAGTTCTTGCTTTAATTTATTCAGCTTGTTCTGGATAATTGACGAACCTTTTATGAGCACTGCATGTTTCCATGGATACACCTACTGTTACATCAGTCATAACACAAAAACTACACACTTTAAATAATAATAAAATACGCCCATTTGAACCATCGGCCTTTGGGTTAGTAAATGAGTCACCGACTGCGTAACTGACTTTTATCAACATGGCTTTTGTGTGAAGCCATCTTTATGAGTTTAGTTAAACCTACTGAGTTTGTATTAATGTTAGAAGAAGATTAACCATAGTTTACAACAGGAGTGCTCCCAGTGTAATCTGACTGTATGAAGTGGCCGTCTGTTAAACAATGTGACTGGTGCAGTGCCTGGTTAAGACTTAGTGACTGGAAAGAGGTGGAGAAAGTACAGAAACACTGAAATTCATATTTTTATGACTACAACATGACTCTTACTCCTGCTACACTGCTATAATTAACGACTCGTGTTAAAAATATTGAGTTCTTACTAATACAACTGTTGGCACCATTATTGTAACCCCTGCAGAGTACCGCTACTACTTTAAATACCTCTATAACTACTACTACTGCAACTACAACATAACATGCTGTCTGTGTAATCCCTCAGTTGTTCAGGTTTGATCCAAATTCAATTCTGTCAACTGGACAAAAGTTTTAGAGTTTCGCAGCTCATCCTTCAGTTCTGCTCAGATTATTGGTGGACACTGCCTTATATCTATCTGTAGCTAACAACACTGAGACTAACACACCTATTTTTTACAGTTTGCCTAGTAGATCTATTGAACTACGCTGTGAACTGAGCCCGAGTCATATTTTGCATAATCGTTCAGGACCCTCACACCGGCTATCGCTCGTTTTCCTTGTTTTGATTTAGATCTGAGGATGGAGTTATAAATAGGAGGTAAACGATGCCTAAGCCCCCCATTCCTGTCTTAACATAACCTGCTGATATAATATTGCTTCTTTATTTCACTAGGTTCTTGTAAATCGGCTATGAGAAATTGAAAATGCATCGCCGAGCCAATAATGGATATTTCTGACCTTGTGTTCACATTCAGTGTAGGTCATGTGCTCAAGGTGAACCGAGTACATGTGATTCTATGTGTAAACTGATCTGTTATGCCACGCGGTCTGGTCCCGAGCTAACCTGGATACCACTGTCCCATGGGAAATCCAAAAACCTTGCAAATGCTACACTTTCCCACGGTCACTAAACGCGTCTGACACCTAAACAAAGTGAGATAAGGATCGTGCAGTGACAGTAGGACGAATAATACTAACAAGTTTGTTTGGATGTTGTGGTTTTCCGTGCTCGTTGCGTTTACAATTAAACGTCCTCACATGAGAACACAGCGAGGCCGTAATCCGTTTAATATGAGAGGAGTTGAATAAACCGCTGTCTCTTGGTCTTGTGTAAGAACCGGTGCCAAGAATGAAAGACGCACAAGTTATGTCGATGAACAGATGATGAAGGGCTGGATTTGCTCTAAAATATGGGTCAAATGCTCACATACTTTTGGTAAATGGTCCTCTACCGACTGAGCTACTGTTTTCGAAGGGGAATTACAAAAAAAAAAGCCCATAAAACCCCAAACATACACAGACATGACGACAGCAGGCGAGCTCCCACACAAAATGTTCTCCCTGGATATTAGACAAGAGCTCTGACCATTATTGTGTGATTCGGTTCGGCCTTGTACGATAGCAACATTTGATTTTATTGGGCAATAAAGGGAAAAAATAAGGTTAAAATTAAAATGCATGTGATTTGTGAACTGTTTTGTGATCTTGAGTCTTGATGCGTGAAGCAAAAGTTGAAGCTGCACTGCGTAACTTTTCTCATGGAGGGTACGCCGTCTGTTTATTTTAGTTTATTTTTTTCTGCTTTATCCGGAATGTTCCGCAGTGTGGCATTCAACGTATAAATCTAGCTTTTATTTATTCACAGGTGTTATTTTCCCCTTGAAAAACAGGCATTCGAACTGTAAGCGGGAACGTCCCTCCTATGATCAGACCTGTAACGTGCCCTGGTGCTGCCATGTGCTTGTCTCCATGGAGATATCAATGTTTAAAGCCGTACTGTGGGACATTCTAGGCGGCGCAATAACATCTCCATGGAAACAAGCACCAGAAAAGTTTTGCAGTGCACCTTTAACGGCTGCCTGGCAAATTCAGACTGGTATCTCTCTGTATTTTTGATACAGATTGATATCAGTCAGTTTAGTTTTTCAGTCAGAAATCAGTTCTAATCTGGGAGGTAGTAAAACGCTTATTACCAACCTGGCAACCCTCTGCTTTGGCGGCGTTACGCTTCATCCGTTAATTCCTCCTCCTGCTGTTGACATTTAACACCATTTAATTCTAATAATCTCAATACATGTGGGAAATGGCGGTAATGGCTTTCACAGCTTTGCACAGATCACCCACAACATCTGCATTCGCCTTTGCATCGAGCAATGCATACGAACCAATTAACAGACTGTCTTTGGCAATTACCCAGCATGCATTACAGCATCACACTGTTTTATCACTGCCATAAACTGATTTATCCATCCCCCGGGGACACATCTGCTTTTCATAGTCACAGTTGTCTAATTCGTCTGGCTCCCTATGCAGTCGTATATCACCGCGATCCCTGTGGAGTCCTCTGTCTGTAAACACCAAACCGTGACTGAACTTTGCCACTTGATATGGCACCAAAATGAACCAAAAGTCACCAGCAAAAAAAAAAACTACATTTTTCCATCTTTGAGAGGAAAGATTGTCAAGATTTGGTGAAAACAATTTATCGATTGAAAGCTATAGGCTGCAAGGAAACGTATGTAACGCTTATAGCAGCCACATGCGGTTAATGTGGGGTTAGTAAATCCCCTGATGTCATCTGTCTCTGTGTGGAGCGCCTTTGGAGACTGTGATAAAGTGAAGGTCAGACCACATGAATGGAAGATTTTGTTTTCATTTTCATTTTTTCCTTCTCTTTCTGTTATGCTTCTTATTCTCAAAGTGTTTTTCTGTTACATTTCAGCTGTGTTTCAGTTCAAACATTCAAATAGCCACTCTGTTCAAGTAATTTTCCATGCGGATCAGTTGGATCATATGTTTATAAGAGCACTAATAAGGCAGGATTGGCTGGTGTAGTTTCTGGGGAAAAAAACCCTTTTGATATTTATGAGTTTCAGCTTGTTAAGAACCATTTTGCGAGGCTAATTTTTCATCTCTCACTCATGGAAAGGAGACATTTTAAATTCTAAATAGGACAGAGTCACCATATGAGGTAGACATAAAAAAAGCTTTTACTGATAGGATCTGTAATGCTGATTTATTCTTATTTACAAAAACATTGGACTTGATGACCATGTTGTTTATGTTACAGTTTGGTGTTTTGGTTCTCATGACGATTAACCAATCAGAAAGCAGAATGGGCCTCACATGGGTCTCTCGTTTGGGTCGAAATTCAGTGCTGCAACCCATTTGGTTTAAACCTAAAAGCACTCTCTCTGATCATAATGGTCCTACCTAAACCCCAGCACCCGCAGCCAATGACTAATCAGTGCTAGTGCAGCCTCTGCAGCTCAGTGAGTGAATTCTGGAGGTTCTGAACTTTCACATGAAGCCTGTCCATACACTGAGAATGAGAAAAGCTTGTAAATATCTGTATCTATCCATCCATTTTCTTCTGCTTATCCAGTGTCAGACTGTGGGGGCAGCATGGACTCTCAGACTTCCCCCACCCCAGACACTTCCTCCAGCTCCTCTGGTGGGACCCCTAGGCATTCCCAGCCCAGCCAGGAGACATAGTGTTTTATATGTCCTGTATATAGACACTGGCAGCTCAGGTTCAGTCTTCAGCACCTTTAATTAAACGGTAAGAGTGCAGGCTACGTACAGTTCCTTTAAGTTATGTAATTTGTTTTAACATAACTGACTTTATCAAATAACAAAGATCACCAGTCAAACGCTCAAACACATTAACTTGCATCATTGAAACTGAAACCCTCATAATTATCTGAGTATTTAAAGAATTGGGAAATTTCAGAATGTAAAATGTTTTACCACTGAACACACCCTTTTACCTCAAACTCGGTCACAGTCACAAAATCTGCCAAATGTAACCACAAACGCCTCATTATTCCGAATCATGTCATAACACTATTGCATTAGGACCAAATTATGTGTAACTTCTAATCAATCACAAGAAAAGCAAACGCCTGTAAGCAAAAACACTGGATATCATGTTGCAACTTCATACAAGCTCACATGTCTCATATACACTGAGGAGAAGTGTCTTGCTCGTGTGTCACAGGCACAAAAACAGTACACGGTTTGAGCCATGCTGACCTATCAAGCTAAAACATCCAGTGTCTTTTGAGAGCAAAGATATTTTTGCCTGAATAAATGAAATAAGGCAAGGCAAGACAAGGCAAGTTTATTTGTACAGCACAACTGGTACACAAAGTAATTCAAAGTGCTTTACATTAAGATCACAATACAACAAATCAAAACATAAATAATCATCATAAAGAGTGTAGAATAAAACCTTTCAGTCATATGCACAGCTAAACAGAACCATTTTGAGCCTGGATTTAAACATTGTCAAAGTAGAGGCCTGTCTCACATCTTCAGGAAGAATGTTCCAGGTTTTAGCTGCATAAAACTGAAACACTGATTCCACATGTTTAGTCCTGACTCTGGGCACCAGCAGGAGGCCGGTCCCTGAAGTCCTCAGAGTGTGAGATGGTTCATATGGCACTAACATGGAGATGTACTTTGGTGCTAGATCATGGAGAGACTTGTAACAAGCAGAGCTGCTTTAAAGTCTATTCTCTGAACCACAGGAGCCAGAGACCTGAGCACAGGACTTATGTGCTCGTACGCCAGAGACCTAGCACAGGACTTATGTGCTCGTACTTCCTGGTTCTACTCAGGACAAGAGCAGCAGTGTTCTGGATGTACTGCAGCTGTCTTAACGCTCGTTTGGAGAGGCCAGTGAGCAGGACGTTACAGTTGTCTAACCTACTGGAGGCAAACGCATGGATAAGCATCTTCAAGTCTGGTTTAGACAGTGTATACCTTTGATTTTTGCAATGTTTTTAGATGGTAAAAAGCTGCAAAGTTTATTGGTTTGATGTGGCTGTTAGTCCATTATAAACAAAGTGAATAATACACAAAGTGAAGCAAGCTATTTAGCGCTATAGATGTCGTATGATAAAGCTGCGTGACACTGCAATAGTGTAACCTCTACATGTTCTTCTCAACGGGTCCACCCCTCCTCCTCCTCCTCCTCCTTAATGCTCACACTGCCCTGTCCCGTGAGAGACTCAAACTGCAACCTTCCTCACAATTACACATCCCCAAAATACACCCTCAAGCTTATGAACAGAAAACAATGCCATTTTTCCATAGGTATTCATCCACGATTCATAAAAGCGAGACTGGAGGATCCTTGCCCTGCTTTGTGAACCACTTGATGTTTCCAGGGCGACAGGCAGATGCCACAAAGAAAGCGAAAGTGTTGAAAAGCATTAGGCTAACAGAGTGGAAGTAGGACAAGAGCAGAGGCCGAGGAGCAGGTCAAAACTGTTATGCAAATTACTTTATGAATGGAGAGACAGGAGAAGACTTATAATAGAGGGAGGACGCGTGTTAAATATGGGACAAACTGAGCCACCAATGTGTTTCCTGTTTTCATTGGACTTGCAGATAGAGAACCGAAGTTTGAGCTTATTTTTGTAACAAGAGACTGGATATAAAGTTAGCAGCGTCTGTTGGAGTGATAATGCATTTGTAAACAGAGCACGTTAGCATATAGGTTAATACAACGGCTGCTCACCCACTGCTCTGAATGTGTGACCTGATTTCAAGTAACACTTTTCAGAGATGATAATGCAATGTTATGACAATATCTGGCTCTTGTCCCAGATCTTCTACACCTGCTTTCTAAAAATGATCAGAAAGAACAAACTGGCTCTATAATTAATTCAGTAGATTTTTAATCCATCATTCATTATCTTTGAAATATACTTACATGTGAGAACTTAAAGTATCAGATTTTCCCCATGTATTTGAGCAAAATCTGTCTCGCCCCAGTACAGATCTAGTGTATACGCAAAACTTGAGGTCAAAATAAGTCAGCTGTGTACGCTCTGCATCTACGTCGAAAGCATTTTATTGTCAGATAATCAGGAGGTGCGCGTTAGCATGCTTTTTGTTGTTAGCTTTACCGTCACAGCAAACGACTTATCGTAAACAATATACAAGTTGCTCAAGATATAAGAACCTTAAAATTTTCTTAATCCACACACTGTTCGATTATATTCATTTACTGAAAATCTTTGGGGTCCCGCTGGAGGAGCTGGGGGAAGTGTCTGGGGTGGGGGAAGTCTGGGAGTCCCCGCGTAGACTGCTGCCCCCGAGACACGGCCCTGGATAAGCGGAAGAAAACGGACGGACGGATACTGAAAATCCCACACAAAGACTGAACCCGCAAGCTGCTCGTCGGGGGGCAGTACCACATCTTTTTTTTTACTGTACTGCTGAAACCCATTTAGTTCAACCTACAGTTACACAATAGTCCCTTCCTCTAGCAATACAAACTCTATTGTTTAACGCACTGTTGGGCTTTTATAAACACCATTATATGCTATATTGAGATGTAAAGATAAGTGCGTGAACACAATGGCCTCTGCGCCGCCTTTGACACATGTCCCCTTTGTGTAAACCGTTTCCCATTAGATTTCTCATTTACAATCCCAAACACAGCGACCCTGTTAAATAAATGAATGAGAATAGGCCATTTAGTCCACGTAAGGCTTCTGCAAATTCACTTCTCCTCACTCAGTCCTTAACGTTACAGTCTGCGGTGGGAATGAGCCTGGGTTGTCAACAGGTTTTAAGGCTCCCTAGAGTTTATAGAGTGGAAATTGAACCTGAAGAGTCTCTGGTGACTATCCCATTTCCACAAACAATATGCGAGTAGTGAAAGAACTGGATCATTCAGCACACAGACAATGAGCGTTCTTAGTATTTTGAAGGGAAAGGTAAACAAAAAGGCGTTTTGGGGGAACAATAGACCATATGGCAGAAGAAGGCACGTCCAGACTTGCCAGGACAGTGACTTGGGAAAGGGTGCGGAACTCTCAGCTCACAGTATTAAAATAAAAACACAAATCAGGACTGAAGAAGCGGCTTGGATGAGCAGCGAAACGTCTTTTTGTCCAGCTGACGGATTTGAATTTTACTTTTCCTGTGGATCATACCTGGACGACTGAGGGATTACGCAGACATCTCAGCTCACGACGCTGCCAGTGAATTCAAATATATACTGTAATTGGAAGAATAATTATACATATTAATTAAAAATAAAATCTTTCCCTGAGAATTTTTGCTTGACCTTATCCTTTTGTCTACATTACAATAAGTTATTTTGGGCAACAACGGCTCATGTGCTCTGTTCTCAGTCACCGGTCTGACAGTTGGTGTTTCAAATCCCGCTCGAACCACTGCTGATGTTGTGTCCTTAGGCAAAACACTTCACCCATCTTATATATATTGTAGCGTTCTGGTGTAAAGAAACACGCCGAACTTCTTCTGGTTGTATTTTCTGAACTCAAGAGCTGCCGTAGGCCGTACCCCACGCCAAAACAAGAGCGAAACAACAGCGGGCTCAACTCGCTAGGCCCAGTCTCCGAAACAGACCAACGGAAACTTCACGTCAACTTGTCGGCATAGCAACCAAGCGTCACGTACGAAAGCGGTTACGTAAACAACGACGACACGAACAGTTACGAGAACAACAAAAGGCGTCAACTCTGAACTGAACACAAAATGCCAGATCATTACAATATGAAAGTGGCGTGGGGCGATCGGAGGGGCTGATGGCGCGGATTGGCGGCCTCACTTTCGTCAGTCTTCCCCCGGGGCAGCTGCGGCTATAGAAGTAGAGTTTATCACTACTGAGTACGAGTGAACGACTAATGCACTGTTGTTTACGTAATGTGACTCAAGGGAGGAGTGTGGCGTCACGTGATATCGAAAATTGCTTTTAATTTACTGAACGACAATGGTATTTTATGCTCACCTAGGACACAGAGGTAGTAGTGATAGTAGTAGATAGTAAAAGTGAGTTTGAATTATGTAGAATACGGTGCATTTCTATTTTAAAGGGCCCATATTACTTTATTTTCTGATCTGTGTTATAATAATATAATTTCCTCATCACAAACAGACCTGAAGTTGTGTTTTGTTCCATTCACACATGTTTAACACACAAACCCTGCATATTTACGCTGAGTTCTTCTCTCAAACAGAAAACACTCCGTTCCACGTTGTGATGTCATGTGGTAATACAGGAAGTGCTCCATTGTGTTTTTAAACTCCATACACTTTCACTAGAATCATTTGGATAATTTCAGCCCCAGAATTGACAGTCTCAAGGTAAAAGGTAGATGTTAACTTAAAAACAGAGGAACAGGAACAGAGCATTTTGAGCTTTGGAGATTTAGACAGAATAATAATAAAGAATTACGGTACTCAAACATGTGTGAATGAAACAAAACGCAACTCCAGGTATGTTTTTGAGGATGTAACAACATTCTAACATGGGTAAAAGCTCAGAAGAGTCAATTTTGCGTAATATCGGGCCTTTAAAGAGAGTGGTTACCTGACTGATCCTATTGTTATGGAAACTGTATTTAGACCTAAACCATTCCTGGTCCGGTCCTTGGAGAATGCCTCAAAGGGAAGAAACCAGAGCGGGCCGGTCCGGTCCCTGGGCTCTTGGTCCTGGGCCTGTGAGTCCCAGCGGTGATAGTGTGTCCAGACAAACAAATACAAGGCCTCTACGGATACCGAATCCCCCACAATGCACTGCTTTGGAAAGAAGCAGTAACAATCTCCCAGATTAAAAACAAATTCTGATTCAAAAATGTGTCAAATGTATAGTCTTTCAGTGCAAGATAAAATAGACTTTGCATATTTCCTTTGAGGAATATTTTGTAATCAAATTGTGATAACTTATGATAACATACTTTTAGATTATTATTCTTGCTTTTTCCTGCTTGTCCTGGTTTGAGTCCAGTTTAGACCAAATGTAAAAGTTGGTTTGGTCTCGTTCTAGTCCTGGTTTAGCAGTGGTCCTCCAACTCAAAGGTCGGAGGATCGATTCCCGCTCGGACCATGTTCCGCCGTTGCGTCCTTAGGCAAGACACTTCACCCTCCTTGTCTAGTATGAAAGAGGCGAGTGCGTGAGTGAGTGACTTTGCAGCACAGATATAGGTCTTTAAAGAAGATGGTAAACAGTATCATGGTTGTTATACTGACTGTGTAACAATAGCTTCAATACAAAAAAAATTCTAGTACACATATTTGTCTGGGGCAACCGTGTGATGGAAACCTCTGGAGGAATTTAAACAGTCTGAAATGGAAAATAAATCTAAACAATATGAGACCGAAACATGTGGTTTCGTCCTAATGATTTCCATATTTTGCATTTTCCAACAAGTCCAACGTTGAAGGGTATCGGGTTATGGGTTAAACGTCTCATCTGTGTTTGTCTGAGAGCGAAATGACAAGCTTAAAGGTCTCGTCAACTTCTGGAGACAGTTTGGGGATACAAGGAGAAAGCGTTGTTTACCTGCTGTGCACGCACCGTCTACAACTATACGTAGCCCCCCTTTAATTTAAGCATCGGCGCGGCAGCTATCGAGGGCCGACATGTTGATACGATCAGGGAAATCTGCGTGCTGTTTACGGCTGGTTTTGCGGGCGCTTTGGTTAAAGGAAGTGGTCTAGATTGAAAAATGTAAATGTCACTGGAGGGGATGGAAAAATACAAACATGCTGTGTTGGTGTGTTTTAACTTTCAAGGTGAGGACAGTTGTTATCTTGGAGTGATATACAGTGCAAATATCACAATCCTTATATCCGTAACAGTAATAAATAGCCGTCGTCATGTCCTAGTTGTAGATAAGTAAAAGCTTTTCTCGTAAAAGAGGTATTTTTGGGAGCAGTAATACTTGCAGTAGTGACGGTACTGGCTGTATTTAAGTGCATATATTTCTGTTACGCAAGTAGTTTTTGTTTTGCTCAACTTGGGTTAACTGTAGGCTTACTACTGCAACTACTGCTACTACTGCTAATACTACTACTACTACTACTACAACTACTGATACTACTAGTACTACTGCTACTACTACTACTACTGCTACTACTGTGACTACTGTTAATACTACTACTACTACTGTGACTACTACTACTACGGCTACTACTACAACTACTGCTACTACTACTACTGCAACTACTACTACTGATAGTACTAGTACTACTCCTAATACTACTGCTACTATTACTACTGCTACCACTACTACTCCTAATACTACTGCTATTACTACGACTACTACTGCTACAACTACCGCTACTATTAGTACTGCTACTACTACAACTACTGCTGCTACTACAACTACTACTACTACTAGAACTACTACTACTACTACTACTACTACTACTACCTTCTGATGTTGCTACTGTCTGGGAAAATAGCTTCAGTCTTTTATGATTAAAAATACTTCTTTCACCACTTATTTGTGACAAGCCAGATACCAATAAACAGAAGGCCAAGTTACAAAGTTACAGTTCCAGCTATTGTTTTGGAAAAAGAGTTTCCGTGATGGGCCGAGTGCCCTGGGATCCGGGCAGAAAGAGCTGCTGGAGTGAAAAAGAATGACGCAGCAGAGACGGCCCCCTCCGCCCGGTTTCTTACACTGGCCTTAGACGCTTTACACGGCGAACAAAGGCCCTCGTCAGCTGGGACAAAACGCTGAGCTAACTTATGTGCGCCGCGTCCCGGGATCACTTTGAATAAAGCACCTGCATTTCAACAGAACTGGATTTGTAGAAACTGTTAACGCCGAAAAGAGAACGATGGGGCGCAAAGAAAGAACACATTTTTTTTAGGTATAAAAAACACTCTATTTAAAATTAAAGGGCCCATATTACGCTGTTTTCTGATCAAAGTTATAATGTTGTTTCCTCACCAAAAACATGCACAGAGTTATGTTTTGTTTCATTCACATGTTTAACACACAAACCCTGCATGTTTAGTTCTTCTCTCAAACAGAAAACACTCTGTTCCACCTTGTGATGTCATGTGGTAATACAGGAAGGGCTCCACTGTGTTTTTAAACTCCACACACCTTCACTAGAATCATTTTGATGCTTACAGCCCTGGAATTGCCAATCTGTACTGAACTAAAGTTAAAAGGTGGTGTTAGCGTGAAATCAACCGCTTCGTGACATCACTAGGTGGAACAGAGCATTTTGAGCTTTGGAGATGTAGACAGACTAATAACGCAGGGTCACTCAAACATGTGTGAATGAAACAAAACACAACTCCAGGTGTGTTTTTGAGCAGGTAACAACATTCTAACATGGCTAAAAGCTCACAAGAGTCAATTTTGTGTAATATAGAACCTTTAAATGCTATATTGCGGAACATTCCACGCAAAGAAAGAAACTCCATGTAGACGACTAGATAACTGACCCCCTACCAGAACAGTTACATAGTACATCTTTAAAATATCGCTGAGTTATTAATCAAAGACTAGATCAGTGTTTGTCCACTGACCCACAGGTTGGCGGTGCGATTCCAGCTCCCGCAGATAAATGCTGTTGTTGTGTCCCTGGGCAAAACTCTTGTACCCACCTCGCCCCCAGCGTCACTGCGTACACTGGTGTGTGAATGTATGCGTGAACGGGTGAGTGGTTCCTTGATGTAAAGCGCTTTGAGTGACTTGAAGGTTGGAAAAACGCTGTATAAAAATGTGACCATTTACCATTTAGATAATCAACTTTTTTGGTAAATCTGAGTACTCATTTTTAAGCAGGTACATTTATTTGGATAAAAAGGTTCAATGAGTTGTTAATGTCTTCTTTTTTCATAAGAAGAAGCTTTTTTTTGTTATTTTTTTAGATTTTTAGTCTAATAGTAGTATCGGTAGTATGGTTGCAGTAGTGGCATTAAAACACAGTTAGTGCTTGTAGTAGTAAACAGCAGTTGCAGTTAATATCCGCGAGTACTAGTACTAGTGATGGGTAGTAGTTACTCAGTACTCAGTATCTACTAACTTAAGCTCTCTCCCCATTGTGAAGTATTTGTTCATTAGCCCTACTCTGCTCAGACAAACTGGTGGCGTTCCATTGGATTTCTGACATGCCTTGTAGAAGTTCTTGTCTAAAATGGCCGTTATGGAGAGTTTTTGGCACGGCCCGGCGCTCCATGGTTCCACCAGCTGCGTGTCGGCCTAAAGCGAACCCATGTCTTTGGTCAACGTCCCAAACATCGACAGACGGCGCGGAGATTCGAGAGCCAAAATTTAAATAACAAGTGTCGAGGAATGGCCAACTGTTTAGAGGCCTGGCCCGGTCGCCCACGAGAACAATAGAGATCTGTACTGCACATTCACGGATTTAAATAGATTTAACCTTGAATAGAAATGATGTTTATTTTAAAAATGTTGCTCAAAACCCAAATGTGTTCACTTACTGGTGGGTGGAGAATCGGGAGCCGTGGTGTGACATGGCTTTCCTGAATCTTAAACACATTCCAGCCTTCAAACAGAGGAAGAATATAGTTTATGTGAAAGGACTTGTATTGTTGCCTCAAAGTAAAGGTTTAGTATGTCAAAACAGTACTAGTACAAAGTAGTAATAGTAAATTAATCAGTTTATTATACACTCTGTCCATGTACAGCTATATGGGCTTATAGTTGGCAGCTGTAATGGTGAAGAACACGCATTTTCTCTTTAATAAATGCTTTTAGATGGTGAGAGAGTTTGTTCACTATTTCACCGCTGCTCAACGCTCACACATGGCTCTGATCCCGCCCCTCGTGTACGTCACTGGCTTCACGTTAGGTGTGGAGGCGGGGCCGCAGTGAAAGCTTATAAATACAGCTCACGCGCGAAGCTTTTCATTTCCAATTCAGAAATGCGCGCCTGAGGACCTGCGCGTTTTGGATTTAGCGAAATAAATACCCTATGGACATTGGGGCGCCGCAGAGGTTCGTTTTTCTCGACTTTAGGCTTTTTGAACAGATTTAAATATGTTTAAAAATAACGGGAAGAAGACCGCTATTTCTATTGCGAGCACAGCCTGCCTCTGTCTCTTATTAGTCGTGCTTGTAGTTCAGCATCACCGCTTTGAATTAACCGGTGCAAACGCTCAACGAGAGACTGTCGGGAGCGAAGTGGCCGACGCCGTGGATAACAATAATAATAATAAGAAAGGATTCTCCGCGTACATCACGAAACTCTCACGGGGCAGGAGGGAAGCGCAGAAGCCCTCGCGCGCCTCTGACTCCAAACGTGACACTGCGCCCGCTGAGGACATCACCGCGGACGACATCTTCATCGCTGTGAAGACCACCAAGAAGTTCCACCAGTCCAGACTCAACCTGCTGCTGGACACGTGGATCTCCAGGAATATGCAACAGGTATGACACTTTTTTACGATTAGGCTGTTATCAGTACGGGACAGCCACGGGTGCATTTCTACTCTGTAATGGTTTGAATGGGCTTGTTAGGTGGAGCATTGTTCCCCGTGTCCCCCGTGACGCTGGTGGCCTCAGAGCTCTGTCACCTCTGCTCTGTCACTTCTCATTCTCCCCATGAGTGATGTCCCTGAGAACCTTGGCCCATTCACTGCCTCTTATTTTCTCCTGTATCACCCCCTTCTTTTGGGTACCCCCCCTTTTGTGAAAACCCTGGGTGCAATTGATGCTCCACTTTGAGCTTCGTCTTACCCCCCTAGATCTCAAGGGGGGTAAGGCGAAGCCCTATTTCCCCTCAACCCTTTCCATGGACGTGGGAGTTTTTTTGTCTGGGTCAACCTATGCTATATCCAAAAATGGGGGCTTCGTGAGGGGTCTGGAACAAAGATAGAGCATCTACACAGGCAGTGAAGTTACATGCTGGGCGTGAGAACCAAACCTCATTGAGAGATGCACAAAGGATGATAAAAAGGCCAGTGAAGTGATCTGGATATGGTTTTCTGAGGTAATTCATGTCAAACTCCAATAAGATTCGCACTGGAGTCAGTATGAATTACCTAGACTCTACGACATCTGCAAATATGAGAGGGAAGCTTGCACTAATTGGTTGTAATGACTGTCCGGGATGATAGTGAACTCATGTGATAAAGTTAACAGCAGGCGTCATAGGCAGGGCAGCTGGCGGGTGGCGCTATAGACAGGGGACATAAAGACACCACAATACAGGAGGGAGTAGAGAGGAGAGGGTGCCAGGTGGTCACAACAAAAGAACAGCTCTAATGCCAAACATATGATCAGCCCCGTTCCCACCGCTGGCATATGGGCACCTCTCATATCCAGGTTACATTCTCACGCTCAGCTGATGGAAATGAATACTTATTTTTTAATTATTTGGTAAAAACATGTATATAAAAAGCTATTGATTACGTGTGTTCGATGGTGAGTGCACTTGGGGCCAAAGTCTAATAAGAATACTATAGTGTATGTCAAGATTTTTTTGGAAAATGTTTTTGTATTAATAATGAAATCACCATATTAGCCATTTATTTATTATTTATTTATTAGCCATCATTCGTAACACATTTATTCAGAAGTAAAATGTTAAAATGGTCCAATTAAAAAGGCTTGCATCTAGTATTAGCCTGTACATTTTACTGTTAGGTCTATTACTTCCTAGAAACAATTTACATGTATATGTTCCCCATTAATTCTAACCATTTATAGTTGCTTTCAGGTTCCCTTTACATCACAATACTGCCTTAGACCTAGTTAATCTGTAGGATCTTTGCATTTCAATTAGACCCTTATCTCCATTCAGACTCTGCGTGCTGCTGTCCTCTGCCTTAAACAAAAAGTGGGGCTCAACATCACCCTACTCCAAGTGAACTCTCATCACCCCTTTTTTTTAACAATTTGGCGCCACGCTCGGTAAAACTGGCACATATCTGCGCCCACCAAAGCCGAAATTCGCTCTGCTTTAAAGTTCAGACAGCTGGCATCTGAATCTCTCGTAGTGGGCCATGCATTCCTTTCTCAAGAGCACGATAATGACCCGAGCGCTGTCCAACAATGAGCGCTTTTAGGATGTTGAAAAAACACGGGCGGCTGCAGAGGACTGATTAGAAGGGCTTTACAATAGAGTTGGGGAAGAAGATAAACTTTGAAATAATTTGTAGTGAAACTCGTATTGTTTTGGCTATAAGTGCTGACATAGGTGTAGCTCGAGAAATAATAGGAAGCAGCCAGGGTGGAGGTAGTTCGAAGCGGGTGCCCTTCCTTCCTATAGGAGTGGAGACAGCCAGCCAGGCACCGTGTCCAGCTTTGTGCCAAAACTAAGTCGCCAAACGCCAGAACTCCCCCTTGTCTCTTATCGCCGCTTCGCACACTTATTTTCGAGTGTGAATTCCAGATAAGACAAATAAACTTCGCCAGGATGCCCTCCCGCTCGCTCAAGCCTTAACCCCGGCAGCTGTATGCAAATGAGGGGCAAACATATTGGGCTGCAGGCTCTCCCCAGCATGAAAATTCACAACATTGTTTTCTATTGAAGAGGCCCCGAGAGGGAGAGGAAGGAGGGGAAGGGGGGGGTCTGACCACACACTGCTCCTGATTTACTAATAAGATCCCCCCTTGTCCCACTACCACCGCTCGCACAGGCAGCTGCTCTCTGATTAGCTTGAATATTCAACAGGCTTAGAGCAAATAGGGCCAGTCTTGGACAAACCGCCAGCACTTTCCCCCTAGATAAATAAGAAATTGGCAACAAGTAATCTCTACAAAAGTAAAATATTCAAACTTTTTAGTCGGGATTGATTTTAAGTGATTTTTGATCGATTTGGATTCAACCTTATTAGTAAAAAATAATGGCTATATTTCTACTTTTTTAAAATATTATTATTATTCAGTGTTTTATGTCGCACTTTATCATCGAAGAAAGTTCCTAGTTTGTGAGTTGTGTTCACTGACAATGGCAATAAAAGTCCTCTGATTCTGATACTGAAAAGTAAA
Organism: Periophthalmodon schlosseri; assembly: GCA_000787095.1. Classification (NCBI taxonomy): domain Eukaryota; kingdom Metazoa; phylum Chordata; class Actinopteri; order Gobiiformes; family Gobiidae; genus Periophthalmodon; species Periophthalmodon schlosseri. The sequence continues at coordinate 41,853 of KN480777.1, forward strand.
GAAGTTTGAAGTTATAGTTTAAAACCACATTGGGAAACATTTGCAAGAAGCTCGAAGTGCACAGCAAAACATAAGTGACGCAAATTTTGACACCGTGAAATGAAACATGCTAAAAATACATTGAATCGTCTTTTATTTGTATTACTAAATAAATAATGAATGAATAGTAATTTACTTTCTATTTGCTAAATCAAAGAACTATTGCTTAGCCTGGTACGGTCAAATTTGGCAGGAAGCTCGTGTCTGAATCGCTGTAAGACAAATACAATGGAGGAAATACTGTAGCTTTTTGGATGACTGACTACATTTAACGGGCCCTTTTGTTACTGGGGGTCCAGGCAGCACGAGTTAACATGTAGAGACACGTGGCTATGATGGTTAACGTGCTGTTCGGCAGGTGCTGCTTTTACCTGAGGCGCAGAGTAAACACCGGCGGTTACAAAGTCAACGCACCATTTGCACCTGTCCATCGTAAGTCGGTCCGATCTTCGCCGGCCCCATGTGCTTTTATTATATGGCTTTGTTGTAAATTCCTTTATGGCTAACTGCGACATTTTACAAGCGGGTGCCTGCGGTTTCATTGTCGACTTTAAGAGAGGTTTCGCAATTTTATCTTATATCAGTAAACACGGTTAATTGGTTCTGGCTGTGTTGAACTTTGCGTCGGTGAAGATATCCAGGAAAGATGGCGGGGGCGTGACTTGGGGCATTGGGGTAAAGGGGTGGGTAGGGGTGAGGACTGTCTGCCTACCGCTTTGTCCCGTGTCTGGGATGCTTCGGGGCGGCTGTATAGTTGCCATGGCGAGTGAAATGCAAAAGGACAAAGGGTCTTTATTAGCGCGTGGGGCTGTTTAACTGGGTGGCACAATAGTGTTGATGATTGATGCCATAATCTCACCATGCGGAAAATGACAAAATGGCCCCCAGACACATTGAGAGAGCAGACGATGTCATGTTACCGCCTCGCCACATGATCTGGTCAAGTGATGTGGTTCATGATTGTATCCGCTTATCTGACATCTGATATGCTTGTTTGCAGACGTACATATTCACGGATGGGGAAGATGAAGACCTTAAGAAGAAAATTGGTGAGTTTTACGATGGAAATTTTATACTGTAAAGGGCCTATAGTTTGCTATTTTCTGATCTATGTTATAATGTTGTTTCCTCGTCACAAACAGACCTGGAGTTGTGTTTTGTTTCATTCACACATGTTTAACACACAAACCCTGCATATTTAGTCTTAGCTCTTCCCTCAAACAGAAAACACTCTGTTCCACCTTGTGATGTCATGTGGTAAAACAGGAAGTGCTCCATTGTGTTTTTAAACTCCACACACCTTCACTAGAATCATTTGGATGATTTCAGCCCTGAAACTGCCAATCGCTACTACACAAAAGGTAAAACTTGGCTGTTAACTTGAAAACTACCACTTCATGACATCACAAGATGGAACAGAGCATTTTGAGCTTTGGAGATGTAGACAGACTAATAATGCAGCGCTACTCAAACATGTGTGAATGAAACCATTTTGAGCTTGGAGATGTAGACAGACTAATAATGCAGCGCTACTCAAACATGTGTGAATGAAACAGAACACGACTCCAGGTATGTTGTTGATGAGGTAACAACATTCCAACATGACTAAAAGTTCACATGAGTAAATTTTGCGTAATATAGCACCTTTAAACAGAGCTGTATTTTGTATCTGGCTTTTCAGGGTATTCGTGAAATGCAAGATTTTTACACATTCTTCTACTGTTGTAAAATAGTTACTGATTAAGTTGCTCTTGATGTCACAGGGAGCCACGCGATCAACACCAACTGCTCTGCTGCTCACAGTCGACAAGCTCTGTCCTGCAAAATGGCTGTGGAGTATGACAAGTTTATAGAGTCTGGCAAAAAGTAAGTACGAAAGAATATCATTTCTTCATAGAGTTATTTAGCAAAGTTGGTAACACTTAATCAGCCTTAATAAAGCACAAATAAACACTTAATTAATAATGAACAAATAGTTTATAAAAGACTGGCTTAGTAACTACTTAATTAAGGGTAAGGGGTTATGTTTAGGGTTTTTGTTAGTAAGACTGACTCATTCGTGATAAACCATTTGTTCATTATGAATTAAGCCCTTGTTCATGCTTTATTTCGACTAATTAAGGTGTAGTTATTGTAAAGGACGACAGTAGCTCAGTTGTTAGGGTGTTCACTGATCCAAAAGTTGGAGGTTCGAATCCCGCTCTTGACGTAAACATCATTGGTCGAGCGGTCCGATTCCGGCTCCCACAGATGAACGCTGTCGTTGTGTCCTTGGGCAAGACACTTAACCCACCTTGCCCCCAGTGTCTGCGTACACTGAATGCGTGTGCTCCTTGATGTAAAATGCTTTGAGTGTGACCATTTACCACTTAAAGTATCTAGAGTGTAAGTGCTCAGAAAAGTCCCAAAGTATTGAGTGTCTAACAGAGCTGTTTCTTACAGGTGGTTTTGTCACGTGGATGATGATAACTATGTGAACGTGAGGACTCTGGTCAAACATCTGTCTCAGTACACACACACCCAGGACATGTACATCGGCAAACCCAGTCTGGACCGACCCATCGAGGCCACTGAGAGGCTGGGAGACAACAAAATGGTACGCGGCTATGAATTAGAGCAAGTGTATTATGCCTATGCAGATGTGTCAAAAGTAGAGGCAAAACAAGACAAAATCTGATCTTTCCTGAGCAGTTTAGAATGATCTTTAGCTTCATTAAAACTACTAAAACTATATTCTGTTGTCTGTTATTGGTGGTATCAAGCCTATCTCTTAGCATCAAAACCCAATTTGAAATTTTTGTATTACAACACCAGTGGATTGAGAGTGAACTGTATCTAAATATTTTTCTTATCTTTATAGAAACCAGTGAATTTCTGGTTTGCCACCGGAGGAGCTGGCTTTTGTGTGAGCCGTGGACTGGCGCTGAAAATGAGCCCGTGGGCCAGGTAAGTTTCTCAAAATGAAGCTAAAGCTTTGCAAAATAATTGAATACCTGGATTCAAAATGACATTACATTATTATTTCCTTTCAGTGGTGGTCATTTTATGAACACGGCTGAGAAAATCCGTCTCCCGGACGACTGCACCATCGGTTACATAATCGAGTCGGTGCTGAGCGTCCCTCTGACTCGCAGTAACCTGTTCCACTCTCACCTGGAGAATCTGCAACAGGTTTCCCGACCAGACGTCTACAAACAGGTACAAACTTTACCTACCAGAGTCACAAGGTCCAGAGGTATTTGGTTATTATGAAGGTGACTTTATATATTCATATTTTTGCTTTTTCCACAGATCACTCTCAGTTATGGGATGTTTGAAAATAAGAGCAACATCATCAATTTGAAAGGGGTTTTCTCTGTGGAGGAGGACCCATCGAGGTAAGGGTCTGCTATGGTGGAGCTTTTCTATGGCTGCTAGGGTTGCACAGTATGTCACAATCAAATCTAAATCACACTTTTAGTGGGTGCAGTTATCAAATCTCTCTCAAATGTTAATGCTCCTAGAGTTTTGCAACAGAATCCACATTTTTAAACATGTATTCACAATCATTGTAAGAAAAATCACAATTAGATTTTTAAGTGCTGCTGTATTTCAGATAATAACATCATTCTTCTTCTTCTCCTCCCAGGTTCAAGTCGGTGCACTGTCTGTTGTACCCAGACACCCCGTGGTGCCCCCCTCAGGTTGCCTTTTAGGGCGACCGCTCCTTTCTCATCCTCGTCCCCGTCCTGCCTCGGTATCTGAAAGGCTCGTGGGGACCAGTGTTTCGTGTTAGACCGTGAAGCTGCTGTATTTTGTTACGGTGGTGGTTGGTCTTGTTATTTTACTGGGCTGCTGTGCGGCCCGCTTCGGGACTATAACTTCCTGTGTGACCCCGTGACCTCGCCCATAATGTCTGGGACGAGCAAACTGGCGATCAGCGGGAAGAAGCTTTCATTGTTACGCTTTGCAGGCAATCAGTTGAGCTTTGTCGTGTAAATGTTGCTTGTAAATGTATCTGCGATTCTCATAGAATGTATCTCACATATTCGAGCTTTTGCCAGCTTTTACTCTGCATTTTGTTTTTGTTTTAACCGTCTGTACAGGCCTGTGTAGGCTCCTGCATCTTTAGCTTGTTTATTTAGCTACTCTCATCAGATGACTCCGGAAATGCTTCAGTGTATGAAGATGTGTTTATTTTAAGTTAACAGTGTTATTCCTCCATAATTGCGCTGGCTATTGGCACATTTCCAAATGCAACCTTTATTGACCAAATCTGAGGTGTGTCAGGACAAAGCACTTTGAAAATTAGATGTCTTCATCTAATTCACGTCCACTCGACAACACGCCTCAGATACATGTCCGACTAAATTAACCCCTCGAAATCTCTCAAGTATGTTAAATATATAATGTATAATTGTATAATTTAAAAAGAGTCCTTGCATTGTTACAATCAGGGAAAATTATTATGGCAAAAGAGATTTTGAATTGGGGTTGCAATCAGCTTTTGACTTGCTTTGAAAAGTTTTATTTGAAAGTTGCACAGCTGAGTTTGAGTTTATGTTTGCTCCTGCACAGGCTCTCACCACAGAGGGACTAAAATAGCAGACAAAACCAGTTTGGTTTGTAATTAGGTTTATTTGTAAGCAGATCTGCAGTGGCTCTTAGTTTGCACACAGATACAGGTTAATGAGAGCAAATTACAGTCTGAGCCTGTCAGGAGCAACATGGTGGCGTTCACATGGAGGAGTGTCCTCCGTGTCTCTCTCACCCATATTGGGTTACTCTGTACATCTGGATTACAGTATTGTGTACTGTGCTTTGTTTCAGTGCGTAGTGACTGTGTAGAATGTACCTCCCCTGCCTTTGTCATGGTTTACATTTGCTTTTAATGATGTTGTAATGCTTTGAACTGTGCTAAATGATGTGTCTATTCTCCAGTATCTGGAGGGTTCAAACAGTTCATCCCAATACTGCCTCTCAGGGACAAAGCTGACTGTGGTATTGATTACCAAGGGACCCATGCAGGGACCTGAAACTATAAATAAAAAGGCATAACCACTACACTTTGTTCTTTGGTCTTGTTTTCTTTTTAATATTACAGCTGAAAATATGTTCGATACTTAAAAGGTTTCGAGAGTGTTTCTGCGTTTGGATAGAAGACCTCAAAACAGTTTCACATGGTATTCATTGGCATAAGACAGCTAGCATTTATTTGCTCAAGATCATGATTGATAGTAATATTTTGCACACGAAAGACTCTATTTAAAATCCCTCCTTATGACTGTGTCTAATAAACATTAAGACAAGCAATCTTTTCTACGCAATATACTTGTTCCAACTGATTAATTACATTTCCATTTAGCTTACAAGACAAAATACCCTTCAAAACAAAAATATCTAGAATTTAGTTTAAAACAACACAACTGAAATCCATTCATGAAAAAGCACTATTGTGTAATTTTATAGTACTTCTATGGCAACCGAGACTGTTTTGATCCATTTCAGATGAAACCTGGTCTTGGAAAAAATGTTGGAGGAGGAAACTGATCTCACAAGTCTAAAATATACACTCGAACCTGCCATGCTGAAGTTAACGACACTGGCACACAGCATCTGTCTGTGTTTATAGAACAGCGGGGCTTGAAGTATGGGAACACACAAAATGGCACTCGCAAACATGTAGGAAAAGATAAACAGAGGAAAACCATCTAAACACTGCAGTCTTAAGTAACAACAACCCAGTGGAACGTAAAACCAGACGCATCTCATTGTCTTATTGGATTATTACATGAGTAAAAGTGAATTAATCACTACAGTACAAGTACAAGTACATCACTCAGAATGTAAGGGAATGCAAAACACATAAAAATATCAATAAATCGTCATAGTAATTTGTAACGTTAGTAAAGTATTTCGTGACAGTGTGATGCAGTGCTACAATTTTTTTTTGCTAATTTAGAGAAAGGAAAGTTGTTTATGCAACACTTTGACATATTCAGTATTGATTAAAATGAGTGTATTTTATGTTAGGTTTGTGCAGGTGTAGTGATTTAACAAAGAAATAGTCCTACTGTTGTTAAAATGCATTTGGTTCATACTGAAAAAAGTGTTATATCGCAGAATATCACGTAATATAGTGTAATGATCTGATATTTTATGTTTAGTTTAGAGTTGACACCTTTTGTTGTTCTAGTAACTGTTGTTTAGGTTAATATAACTGATTTTGTAAGTGACACTTGGTTGTTCTGCCGACCAGTTGATGTACAATATTGAGTATCAGATTATCGCAAAATAGTGGTCGGCTCTTATCGTATTGTGAGCCATGTTTTGTGTATCACATCAAATAATGAGGTACTCTGTGATTCCCAGCCCTATCAGGAAGTATTTTTTGTAACCTGTATTTTAGCTAAGTAGTAGTAGTAGTTTTAAGGGCCAGGTGTTGGAGATATTAGAGGAGGTAACACTGACAATGTAGAGATTTGTAGTGAGATGTTAAACCCCCTGTCTTTGAATAGAAAGATCAAACTGCTCTTGAGCCGAGTACTGTTTGCACATTCACAGCCTTCCACGTTAATAATACAGGAGTGTTACACATAAGCCGCAAGCCCTCTGTTCCCATGGGGCTGTGCCAGCGGTGGGAGAGCGCTTTGAGTCAGGAAGCACAAAATGAGCACAGAAGACAACGGTAACAGTGACGACAATAAACAAACAAACACCAAGACAACCACTTAAAACATTGCATGAAATGATGTTAATTTCAAACCATTGTTCCTGTAATGCAATAGATTGCAGTGGTTCTCAAACTGTGGTACATGTACACGAACTTGTTCTGGTGGTACACAGACTCGTCTTCATTATAAACTTAACTTGGAGTCAATTTTATTCACAGTTTCACCTGGTTTGGCCCTAGTTTAGACTTGGTACAGTCCTGTTAAATACCTAGCTTAGATCTGGTGGTACTCAGAAGGCTAAATATTTTCTTACATGTTAAAAGTTTGGAAACCAGTGTAATAGAAGGAAAGGATAGAATACACACATAGAACACACATAGCAGCTCTCGATTTACAGGTCAATCTACGTTCCTGCCCTCACCTATGGTCATGAGCTTTGGGTCATGACTGAAAGAACAAGATCGCGGATACAAGCGGCCGAAATGGGTTTCCTCTGCAGGGTGGCTGGGCGCTCCCTTAGAGATAGGGTGAGGAGCTCGGGGATACGGGAGGAGCTCGTGGTAGAGCCGCTGCCCTCCATGTCGAGAGGAGCCAGCTGAGGTGGCTCGGGCATCTGTTCAGGATGCCCCCTGGACGCCTCCCTAGGGAGGTGTTCCGGGCATGTCCCCCCGGGAGGAAGACCCAGGACATGCTGGAGGGACTATGGAATGCCTTGGGTCCCACCGGAGGAGCTGGAGGATGTGTCTGGGAGTCGAAGCTTAGACTGCTGCCCCCACGACCTGGCCCCAGGTAAGTGGAAGAAAATGGATGGATGGAACACACATAGCATTTCTATACACTTTTTACTGGCCTTGCAAAGTTAAATACTCCCCTCTGAGGAGTGGATGTTCATCTGAAACTACAATTATCGATGTTACTGATTGTGTTTAAATGGGTCCTTTTTATCTGAGGGAGTTATGAGCTCTACAGTGACCAGCCATCATGTGGTTACAGAACAAAATTTCCCATTCATTTTTCTCACTTTCCAAAAAAAAAAATTAATATTATCGAAAGCTTGCTCTGGGATAATCAGCTATGTGGTAACTAATGACCACAAGAACAAGGGTTTTATTTAAAATCTGTTTCTGAAACTTTATAAACCTCAAAGTTATTAAAACATTCTACAGAATCCTGCATTTTAAACTGTCTTTTTGGACTTAAAACAACCATGTTATGGATATTAGTTAGCACGTAGCTGGGAAATCAATGGGAAAAATGAATGGGAAATTTACTTCAGGAACCTGCCCAGACTGTCACTGTTGAGCTCCATACTCCACCCAGAGCCCTGAGGTCAGACGCTCCTGCTGCTGTGCCCAGACTCAAGACCAGAGGTGACAGAGCCTTTTCTGTGGCAACGCCCAGACTATGGAACACCCTCCCTCTGCCTGTCAGATCCTCCAAGTCTTTAACTTAAGACTAGACTGAAAACCCACCTCTTCTCCCTGGCATTTAATACAAGCTAGACAGGCTATCTTGGTGTTTTATTGTTCTTTTCCTACGTACCGTGCTGTCTGCATATTTGTTTTATGTTGACTTTTTATGTGAAGTACTTTGGCCAGCTGAAGTTGCTTTAAATGGGCTGTATAAATAAACTTGAACTGAACTGAAATGAGATTAAGAAAACAAATGTATTCCATTAAACTCCATGACCAGTGACAGAGCACTGGTGGTACAGTTTAGTACCACTGCTTTGAAACATCATTGTAGACATAAAGTGGTTCAAGATGAGGTAATCGCTCTCAACGTCACATTATGTCATTTGTACTGCTTCATTTTTTATAGTGCCATGTGTTTCCTGTTGGGTAGATTTAATATAACCTTGGAAGGAAAAGTGGAGAGAGGAGCAAAGCCAGCTGTGGTCAAGCCAAACGCACTCTCTGTCTCATTTATTACTGTAAATGTGGATTATTTCAAATGTAGTCTGCTTTTTTGGCACCGGATTTTATGTTCCTTTATGACGCAGTTGTAATGGCACATTATACTGAACGATTTAAAAGATTTGTTTTGACTTGAACAAAATGGGAAACAGAGGTATGCTACTTAACTTTGAGAGCAGTCGTTTCTTGTGTCGGGCATTCACATAAAAAAAAAAAACCATCATCATTATTTCTTCACTGAGACATTAAAAATTGCCCCCACTCAAATTCTTTACCATTTTCCTGTCTCACTATTAACTGCAAGGATTAAAACGTCACTTGCCATCTTAAAACTGCATGTAGCTGCCAGAATTAACGGATAATTTATTAAGAAACATTTGAAAAAAACAAAATGTTACACCCTGATGAGAGAAATAGAGTTGTGTGAACCCATTTCTTTTTTCAAATTTTGCATTACCCGCTCTGATCCTACACACTTGTTTTAGGGTTTGACTTGCCTATCCTATCAACACCAATCACTCAGTTGGACATAAGTGAAAAAAAAAATCAAAATCCAGATACAAATCAAAACTAAATCTAGTACCTCAACCAGATAGTCATTTGAGGAGATATTGATACCGGAAAAACACATAAATAAGATCAAATTTAAGACCAAGTGGTACTATTAAAGTAACTACTATTGTTGAAAATGACCTTATACTGTCTAGTCTGAAGAGTGTGAAATTTTAGTATAATTCAGTTGGCTTAAGTGTCTTGCCTAAAGAGCGAACCAAATGGAGCTGGAATTGACCCACCAACCTCAAAGTTAGAAGACCACCACTCCACCATCTGAGCCCCTGACATCCTTAGTGATCTGTGTTATGCTGTTTAAACAAGTGGCCCTAACAAACCTAGTATCTAAACTATATACTCATTTGAGGAGGTATTGATACGGGAAAAAGACATAAATATCATAAAATTGTTTTCAGTATGGTCGTGTTTGTATGAGAACTAGTTTAAGACCACATGGTTTAACTAAAGAAACTAAAGTGTTTTATAATCATGGCGTTAAAATCAGTATTGTCCATCTAAACAAAACTGTCTAAACCAGACTTGGAGAGATTTATCCATGCATTTGTCTCCAGTAGGTTAGACTCCTGTAACGTCCTGCTCACTGGCCTCTCCAAACGAGTGGTAAGACACTTGCAGTACATCTCGAACGCTGCTGCTTGGTCATGACTAGAACCAGGAAGTACGAGCCCATAAGTCCTGTGCTCAGGTCTCTGCACTGGCTCCTGTGGCTCAGAGAACAGACTTAAAAGCAGCTCTGCTTGTTACAAGTCTGTTCATGGCCTAGTATCAAAGTACATCTCCCACATGTCAGTGCCATATGAACCATCTCACACTCTGAGGACTTCAGGGACCGGCCTCCTGCTGTAGTTCTAGTGTAGACCTGATGTAGACCTGGTTTAGTCCTGGTTTAGCCCTGGTTTAGTCCCGGCCTCCTGCTGGTGCCCAGGACTAGACATGGGGAATCAGCATTTCAGTTTCATTCAGCTAAAACCTGGTCTTCCTGAAGATGTGAGACAGGCCTCTACTTTGTCAATGTTTAAATCCAGGCTCAAAACGGTTCTGTTTAGCTGTGCATAAGACTGAAAGGTTTTATTCTGCACTCTTCTCTTTTAATGTTAATTTTATGATATTTTATGATGATTATTTATGTTTTGATTTGTTTGTATTGCGATTTTAATGTCTTTCTTATTCTGTAAAGCACTTTGAATTACTTTGTGTACAAATTGTGCTATACAAATAAACCTGCCTTGCCTATTGAGTCTCAACCCTTTTCCTTGGAATGGAAATCGAGCTTGAAATTTCAGCATCGTTCAACACTACTCACACCATAAGCAAGTTAGGTAAAGCGTCTTGCCCAAACACAGAACCAAATGGAGCTGGAATTGAACCACCAATTTGTAAGCCCACCACTCCACCACCCGAGCCCCTGCCGCCCTCCGTAATCTATGTTATGCTGTTTAAACAAGTGGCCCTAATATCCTACATGCTTTGTGGATTTTCTGCGTCGATTTGCGCCCAGTCTGTCGTGTGGCAAAAGGAAGCGTCTAATTTTAGGACCCAGGCAGCTGCAGGTCAAGAGGGAGCTAGCAAAACGTGTCTGGAGGCTACAAGTGATCATCTCCAGTTTACACACAACAGTGAAACCAGTCTGACGAGAGCGCGCTGACTCGCTACCTGTTGGTCACTATCGGCGCCTCCGGTATAAGACCACACAGAGTTCAATAACGTTAGTCTTCACTTCTGAGGCTTTGGGTTGCAGAGGAAGCTATTTGGGAAGTGTTAAAATCTAGTTAGCAGTTTGTAACAAGCTAATTAAAACACAAACAGAGTGGCGTGCGAGTTAGCGCCTGATCAAAGCGAGTTGAACCAGCGTCGTGAAAATCAGCAGGTCTCTAAGGATCCTGTGATAGTGTTTGTTTTGGTTGGGAAGTAACTACGTGCTCAAGTCATTTGGTTTAGTACAGTGCACTTTTGTAAGGTATAAACATGCAACTTTGAATGAAATAATAATGATTTTGAAATCTCTACACGTAACAATGAGTTAGGTGTAATATAGTAGTAGACTAAACACTTTTTATAAGGCAAATGGTGGGTTGTCATAGTGATGATTGGTAGTGATGAAGTCATGACAAATGGGTATTGGCCAACAACAAGTACAAGTAGTGGTAATATCTGTACTATAGTAGTTAGTATAGCTGTGGTGGTTTCAGTTGCAGTAGGATTTATCTTTGGACCTGTTCTGCAAAATCGACTTTTTAGAACTTTTAACCATATTATAGTTGTTTCCTCTTCTCATTTACCCTCTCCAATCTTTACTCTATTATTTTCAAGACCCCACCCGTACCCGCTACTGCTCTGTATTCACTTCGTTCTCCAATTTTATTTTCTTAATCGATGATATAGGTAGGATTCGACAGCGTTGTGTAGTTGCGTTTGGTACAAATGAAAAAAAAAACACTACTCGCCAGTGTGATCTGCAGCTATGGGCCGACAGCTCTTTGTTGTGATGATGTTTATGGCGATGTCAGCTCCCATTGGGCGCCGCAGGTTTCTAACGCGGAAGTCAGCGGACTTATTTCTTTTATTAAGTTGTTTCAGGTGATTATTGCAATTGAAAATGTGAAAATGATAACATAATGATCCATGGGTGTCATAGATTATAACTATAAAGCAAACACAAGCACAATAGGTCTTCTTTAAGTCATGATAGTGTAATGTCATTACTTGTGTTATTATTACCATATTTGTAGTTCATTCAAACTATAGCTATTAAATGTAGCAGAATTGTTCATAGAGACTTTTCTAGTGCAGGTCTCCACAGAGATGGAGAGCATAGTTATTGCTGCAATATCAACTAATTGAGACCCAAAATAAAGAATAAGGATGTCATTGCTTTAACTAGAATGTTCCACAGTCTGGCATTACATTAATCTATCTCCCTGGAGACGAGCCAAGTTACACTTCAGATCTGAGGAGATGCTAGGCTACTCACAGAAGCATGTATAATCAGAACATTTTTAGCAATGAAAACACCTTGAATAAATGCAGTTTAATGCCACACTGTTGGAACATTGCAGGCAAAGCATTAACGCCTCCGTGGAGACAAGAACTGCAGTTAAATAGGGCACCTTTAATCATATATACTGTATACACCACCAGTCAAAAGTTTGGACACACCCTCTCATTCATTGTTTAGTTTTTTTCTTTATTTTTACTACTTTCTACATTTTAGATACATATGGAAGACATCAAATATATGAAGCAAGATATATGGAATTATGCAGTAAAGAAAAGTAAATAGTAAATAACATTAGTATGCATTAGTAGTTATTTTACTTTTTTCTTTACTACATAATTCCATATATCTTACTTCATATATTTGATGAATGATTTGATGAACGAATGAGAGGGCGCGTCCAAACTTTTGACTGGTAGTGTAGTAGTCCCACTTCAATGTATCTACAAAGTCTATCAAACAGCCAGTAAAAACCAAACTCTATGACTTGCATCGGATTCTTGTGTCACATTCCGCCAAGAGCCGAGGATTACGCTGGCGCTGTCCTCACCCTCTGTCAGCGTGACTTTTCAGGCTATATCAGTCCAGGCTCCAATTAACAGCCTGTATTGTCTGCGGGATTATGAGCGGCGGGGCAGACTCTCTTGATCCAAAGTGAAGACTGGGAACAACTGGCCCAAGTCTAAATCCTACTCAACATGTGCTCTGCGTGCCGTAGTCCCTCCTAACCAAGTGGAAAGGCAGCGTAATCCAGGTATCACATAACACTACAATGGGGGACTTGAACTTTGTAGCGGGCAGTTCTTGAGTGGAGTGGACTTTGGGAATGTGGGGCAGATGGTAACAGTGGCGCAGACTGGTGCAGGTACTACAATTGGTACTATGCCTGTCTGCATATAGATGTCGATGCATTCCACTATATACTGTATTAAATTTACACTGCCTGGCCAAAAAAAGTCGCCACCAAAAGAAAAAAGGTCACACACTCTAATATTTCGTTGGACACTTTTAGCTTTGATTACGGCATTCGCTGTGGCATTGTTTCGATGAGCTTCTGCAATGTCACAAGATTTATTTCCATCCAGTGTTGCATTAATTTTTCACCAAGATCTTGCCTTGATGATGGTAGAGTCTGACGCTGGGCAAAGCCTTCTCCAGCACATCCCAAAGATTCTCAATGGGGTTAAGGTCTGGACTCTGTGGTGGACAATCCATGTGTGAAAATGACGTCTCATGCTCCTGAACCACTCTTTCACAATTTGAGCCCGATGAATCCTGGCATTGTCATCTTGGAATACACCCGTGCATCAGGGAAGAACAAATCCATCGATGGAATAACCTGGTCATTCAGTATATTCAGGTGGTCAGCTGACCTCATTCTTTGAGCACAGACTGTTGCTGAACCTAGAGTAACTATCCAATAGGAGGCTCGTACCTATTTGCTTACGTATTTGCTTAGTTAAATCCAGGTGGCAACTTTTTTTTTGGCCAGGCAGTGTATCTTAAAATTATTTCATTGCAGGGTTTTTATTGCTCAAAAATACCTTGAAAGTCGTGCATTCTTACTGTGAGGGGGGTAGTCTTTTCACAGATCTGACCTGTAACATGGTAAAATGGCATCACTTGTTTGTTTCCATGGAGAGAAATAACTTGAATGGTACACTATGGAACATTTCAACAAAGTAATATAATCTCCGTGGAGACAAGCCAGAAAAGTTACACTGTACACCTTTCATTTAGACATAGTTTGTCTAGTTAGTACTTGGGAACCGGCTAAGATCTGGATATGGTCCTAGTTTAATCTGATATTTTAGATTTTAGTTCAGTTGTCCTTGTTGTACATGAACAGCTACAAGAACAACAAAAGGCGTCAGCTCTGAACTAAACGCAGAATATCAGATCATTACATTATATATTTTGTTCAGATGCAGTCCTTTTTCAAAATGTAAACTGTTTTGTTGTTTTAATTTCTCCTTTGTTGCTAATTTTAGTCCATACACTTGAGGCACCACTGGCCAAAATACTTTTAAGATCAAATTTCATCTTTCTCTGCCCAAACAGAAGTCTTACAACAACATACAATAAGATATGAATCAGATCAGATATGAATGGCAGTTATTGAGCAATGCTATGTTAGTAACAATAATAAAACCTGATGATGCATTCCAGATGTGGTTTATAGCTTAAACCTCGTCATTCCCGGGCTAAAGATTAGATCTTACACTACAGCTGCTTTGCATAAATTCAAATTTGTGCATCGTTTTCTTGCTCAGAGATAAATGTGGTAACAGTTGTTTTCAAAAGGTTCTTTTCAAACTTTGATGTAACTTAAAAGGAAAAACTCGCAAGCTATTTTTAGTGCGTATCCAAATCTCCGTCTACCTAGCTGCTACGTTTCAGTGGAGGTCCTGTTCTCTCCCTTCGCTCTGCTTATTAATTATTTTGCCATAGATAGCGTTCGGACTTTGAAGTTGCATTTTTGTGTGTTCCAATGTTTGCAGTAGCCTTGGAAACGTTTAGCATCCCTGCAGGGACGGTGCGGCCGAGCTTTACATGTGGTCGATCTCGAGGTTAGCGGTAGACCATCGGATCATGACGGCTCCTTTGTAAAAACTTAAAAGAGCGGAGAGTCAAAGGGAGAACGCTTTGAGTGCAGGGGGGAGCGCATGAGGCATCACTGAGAGTATTCATGAAGACCAGCTCTGTCTCCCGTAAACCCCATTAACCCCATAGTCGTTCTCAAGCTGCAAGATATTCAGAGTTTGAAGTCTGTTTTTGTTACATTTGGAACTAGTTTTATTTCATTACAGGTAGGTAACAGCCTGGTCCTGAATCACATGTGTCTCTCATTTGGGTTGCCTATGACTAAGACTTTATAAACCTAAAATCAGTGGTGGAAGGTAATGAAGTACAAAAAGTAAAGTACTGGACTTAAGCAGAATTTTGAGGTATCTGTACTTCACTTAAGTACATTTTACAGTGGATACTTTTTACTTTTACTTCACTACATTTGAGAGCAGGTATCTGTACTTTCTACTCCACTACATTTTTGAACTGGACTGAAAAGTAAAAAGTACTTTTCATATGATGTGAGGGGTTATTTTTACCATGTTCGCAGTCCTAAGCAAAAATGCAATGCAAAGTTTTCGAGTTCAAGCTTCGGCTTTGAGCAAACAAAAATAAATACACAAAATTCATAAGAAAAGTTAAGAAATTGATTTGTGTTGCTGCTGTTGAAAAAAAGTATCATTTTTAATCCATATCGCTACATTTAAAACTTGTGCGAAATACTTTTACTTTTTACTATTTACTTAGTAAATTTACTTCAGTAGATTTTTATACTTTTACTTTTACTGGAGTGACTTTTTCCCTCTGTATCTGTACTTTTACTTAAATAACAAAATTGAGTACTTCATCCACCACTGCCTAAAATGATTCTCTGATCTGAATCGTTACTACTTAAACCCCAGCCCCAGCCAATCACTAATCAGAATTCTGGAGGTTCTGAGCTTTCACACGAGGCCTTTCCATCCACATATAAATCGGTAGAGCGCCGTTACATACCCTGTCTTTAACATGTGATTTCATCCCATATTTAATCTTGGTTTACTTCCTAATTTACTGGTTGAGTATTACGTTTTGGTCCAAGTTTAGTGCTTACTAATCCTGCTTTTTCCTTTGATTTGGTCCTGGTACTTGTATTAGTCATGTTTTACTGTCTTGGTGAAGCAGTTAGTGAAGAGGAAACTCATCAAGTCGACCAAACCTGGCTCTATAAAATGAGTATACACATGACAGCACAGTCCCATAAACCCCCTGTGGTTCTCAAGCTGTGGAGCAGGTCGCACTGCAGACACGAGCTCTGAAGACTTTTATTTCTTAACACTGCCTAATAACTTGGCGCCGCTTAATGCAAAGTTGTGTCCTGGTTTATATGGTTTAAAGCTGAGGAAAGCAACAATACTGGACAAAAATAACAACTAACTCATTAAAAAGAGCTTATTTGGGCACAAACGGGTTTAATGGGCTCACTGTTAGCGTCGCTACTTCCTGTCCAGTTGTATCTCTGTGAGGTTTTTGCCGAGTCACGCTAAAATGAATAAATATTTAAAGATGACGCAGTGGACAGAAAGTGGACAGTGGATGTCACTGACAACATGTAACAAAAACTACACAAATAAAATGAATACTTCACCGGAGGACACGTCTGTGTTTAGAAAGAGAGATGTTTGTGTCTCAGTGCTAACGCTAATGCTAATTTTAAGGCATAATAAATATTAAAACAACACCAGAAACTGAAGTATTTTACATATAAAAATAATTGGGTAGTTTTTATTTTAATTAATTTGAATATTATTAGGTTGTTTATTTTATGTTTTCCGATTTTAATAAAAGTGACGGTTAGCTTTGAGACACAGTGAGCTAGCTAGCGGCTGTGTACAGAACCTATTACATTTGCAATTGAAACACTTAAGTTTAGTTAATAAATGGTATAAGTAAAAATATGTACAGCATTTCCACAACGACACACAAAGTTTAACGTATTAAACTTGGTAAGACCTGGTTAAGTCCTGGTTTTAGCCCCGTTTGGCCCTGTTTGTGACATTGTTTCACGACTGAATTATAAAGCCACTCTGCACTGAGGTTGCACGCTCCCAGCGGCAGGACGAGGAGCAGGGGACGAAGAGGGGAGTGAGGTGTGATAAACCAGAGCTCTGACTCCCAG
>KN480779.1:0-17099 GCA_000787095.1 Periophthalmodon schlosseri
GCAAAACTTGAATCAGGAACCTGGAATACGTCAGTATCTACATGCTTCCAGATTCTCCTGGATTCTTTTTTTTTTCTTTTCAGCCATTTTTTTCTTCTTTGTGCATGGGGGTGACACAGGGGCCTCATCCAGCTCTTCCATTACTTTTTTTAAGGTGTTTTTCCCTTTTTTCTTCTTCTTAGCATATGCGCTTGTAGAGGGCATCTCCTCTTCATCCATAAATTCAGTGGAAAGGTCGCCGATCACCTCTACTTGTTTGGGCAGATAATCAGGATCCCCTATTATGTCATCATCATCACTCAGATCAGCATCAGAATCTTGAGGATCTTCTGGTACAAGGGCCAGAAAAGACCGTGGCCTTGAACCATAAAATGATTTAGCATCCATCTTTTGTTTCTAAAACAAAGAAATGGAAGGCAAAAAAGAAATCATGCACTGTTATAGCTAAATGTTAGTATGTTAAATACAAAAATCACACATATTAAATAATTTCAGTATAATAACACTGTAATTGTAACATATTGACAACAATGCACGAACAGAAGTGTTTTTATTCCATCGAAAATAGTAAAATTTAATGAAATTAGCATAAATTCACCAAACTGTTACCATATGGTTGAGATGTCACTCCATGCCAAGGTTTACCATAGAGTGGTCAAGCATGTTTTTAAAAAATTATTTGACCCTTATAAAATGTTTTTCTGTTGCATCAAGTGACATAATTCTGTTAAGTAACGTGTTAGATGGATGTAATATTTGAAAAAACTGATTTACCTTTAAAAATGCAGCCAGAAGTTGTTCACATGTTAGAAGTGATTTTTCTGTTTTTAACTTCCTAGAGTCACGATGAGTGAAAAGTCCTACTGTCAAAAAATAGAGTGCCCTCTAATGGATGTATTATGCATAGCATACCTCAACCAAGTGGTACAGATGACCCAATCAGGTTGAGTTCAGTTCAGCACATTTCCCAATAAGATATAGTGACTCAAAATGTGATCTACCAAATGGTTGAGCAGAACATTATTTTGTTACATTATTTTTGTAACTTTACTTCAAATAACTTTTGTCCCTTGTCTACTGGAGACACTCCAAATCCATCACTTCTTAACAAGTGTTCGGACATCAACCTCTCACCGGGAACAGTAGGAAACAGTGGGTGGATTTGGTGTGGGCACGACACAAAACCACCTCCCTGTGTTTGCTGATACCACGAGGCCTGTGTTGAGCCTAGGGCGGAGTGGGGAGGGGGAGGAGGAGTCCCGGGACATTGGAAAGAGGTGCTGCTTCAGCCACTGTGCACTGACCCACAAAATGCAGGCCCAGCCCCCAGCGAGAAGGACTTTTGTGTTGTCACCACTCTGCTGGAGACCTGAGAGGGGCGAGGGGAGGGTAGTTTTGGGAGGGGGGTATATAGCAGGACACATGCGCTGGCTGTTAGCTGCATAGAGAGGAGGTTGTATTGTAAGGAAAGCATTTGCATACTTGTGTGTTAGAGAGGGTGTTGACCTTTGACACTTTTCAAGAAGAGGTCCACAACTGAAACCACTTTGCAGGGTCCCAGCGTTAGCACACTTGAGGGCATAGCACCTAAGCGCCGTACCCCAACAAGTATCGAAGCTATTAAGAAAAGTACTTAAGATGGAAGTTGCCCTGCAGAAGTGGCAAACACACTCCAAAACAAAGTGCGCTGCTTTGTTAGAAGTGAGAGGCCTCTTTTAAACCCAGGTGTTAACTGTTTGTAATGTTTAGCGACAAGTTTCACTTATCTTCTCACCTGCTTTTGAGACAAGTTGAAGAGTTGTTAAATAATACATTTTATAGTACGACTTAATCTACACATGGCTGATAACATGAATGACAAGAGGCTTTTGATTTCAAATTTCTGATTGCACAAATTATGGGTGGTATACTTTTCTTCTCGCTTTTACTTCTTTAAATTGAAAATGTGACTTCGTAAATGGATAGTCATTTTGAATAAACAGTGCGTATCCAAGTAATAAAATAGGTTATGACTAACTCCAAACCAAGCCTCAGCATGTCTCTTGGTAAAAGGTTCATTACAATGTTGAACAATATTCCATACGACAATACTATTACTGATGATTATTACTTAACATATGTCCATATTATTACATAAAATTGTCTACTACTATAAACTGTACTTTACAAATGACTGCACTAATAGAGTTTAGCATCATTTACTCAATGTCTAATCACAACCATATTAAAACCATTTATAAATAAATGGATAAAAATGAGGCTTTATAATGATTAAATTTACTTTATAGGTTTAGTCGTGGTTTAATCCGTGTTTGGACATGGATTACTTCTGATTTGGTCTTAATCTAATCCTATTCAGACCTGGTTAAATCCTGGTTTATAGATAGTTTAATACTGATTACGTAGTTGCATAGACAGGTGCAAGTAAGGTACAGTTCGTAATATTTACTCAAAATGCCAAAGGGGCATTTCAACACTGCGCCAACAACCATGTCATTGCAATACTGAAAAAAGTTACGTCAATTTGCTTATTTTCAAATGTAGAGCCTTAACGCAGCGTCCCAAATCATTTTTCATGTTAACTCATTACTATTTATTTGCCACCGGTTAAAGTAATGTGACATCTTGAGGTCACAGAGCCATCAATAAAACCCACACTTAACTTGTTCATCTATTTTCCCCAACAGCATCCCTCATCCCATCCCGTTGTATGATTAATGTGCGTGCATGGTACCGTTGCACAGCACAATGTCTTCTGCTTTGGTTAACTTTTTGTGGGGTCAGGATTTAGAGTTTTGGGGGAGGTGGGGGTGCTTGGATGTCGAGGGTCTCTTCTGTCCAAGTACGCGGCGCGCTTCACAGACCATATTTGACTCCAAGATTCCTGCAGATAAGAGTTGCTAGGTGATGCCATTGTCTGATCACCATTGTGGTTGACATATTCATAGCCACATGCAAAAGATCCTTTATTGGGATTGTCTCATTAGTAGTCATATATTCGAACCACGACACCCCCCCACTTGACCCCTCCTTTACCAGTCGTGGGAAAGACAAGGCATGGGGTGAGTAGCGCAGGATTTGGACATTAGACATGCACAAAAAGTTTAACCAACAACATGGAACACCGAAACGTAATTAGATTTTAGCCTCTAATAAGATGAACCAGAGAGGATAGTAACAAACACTGCAGTTAATTTAGGATGGATTATTGAATTTAAACTATTGTGTCTGGCAAACTCTATGATTGCATGCCAGATTACTTTACAAAGGCATAATCTAATTGCATTTTACTCCATTATCCAGTACATAGGCTAGAGGTCTCTTAATGCCATTTAATATAGCTGAGTTCAATGTACTTTTTGTCAACCTTTGAAAAATAATTTCTCTACCCTGTTTGCTTTCAATGTAGTATATTCGTAGATGGCATGTTGGCTTAAGATACACTTTTGGCTGTATAGGGTACGCTTTCCTGTTATTTTAAAGGTTCAGGATGTAACTTCTGGAGGTGGCATGTCATCTGCATGATTCCATGGAAATACTTTGTTATAATTATACTTCTGAACATTCCCCTCCTCCTGGCCAAATAAGAGTTTAATAAGTTTGTGGAAATGCAAGTTCACACAGAGAAATGTCATGTTTTTCAAAGCAAACACAATTATAAAAGTGGTTTTATTTTAGTCTATTTTTATTTATGTATTTATTTTCTCTAAAAGGTTACACACTCCGACTTTAAAATGTATTTATTTAGGAATTTGATTTAACCTCGTGATTTAACTTTTAATTTATTAATTGCATTTTTATTAATCATTATATCATATTTTATTTTATCATCGCCCGTATTCATTGCATTGTCATATCTATTTAAACAGTGCAGTTGTCTCCATCCTTTTGTCAATGGAACAGGTGCGGTCGTCCGGTCTTGGCCCCTCCCCTTTTTATCCAAACTTGGGCCTTTCCGCATTCTTTAGGGCAGGGGGCGGGGCTATGACGCCACCTGTTTCTGAATGGGACTGCAGCCCACGTTCGCTCCACCAGTAGAGTCAACTATTTGGCAAAGAGGAGAGAACAGTGAACGCTGGCGGAGCTAAGCGCACACTTTGGATTATAGCCAGGAACCGGGCACACGACTTTTGCCAAACAGAAGTTGTGGAAGATGGCGCTCCGTGGGGTTAACTTATTTTTGTTTTTATGTTTTAGCCAAGTTTTTTCAAGTCTTCAGTCTAAGGAACGTAAGTAAACCTGTCCTCGTGGCTTATGTGACTTATACTTTTTCTTACATAGGATCATTACGCACGACAAACTTGAGGTTTGTAGTTGCCTATTGCACTGTTCTAGGATCGTTTTACATTTTAGTTTTGGATTTAAACGTTTTTTTATTCTTTTATTGGATTTACCAGCATAACAAACTACATGAGACTATGCTATTTAAAAGGAAGCGTATGTCAAATCGCCCATCTCTTCACTTGCTCGGTTAAGTTTTATTACTCTGGGACAATATTTCAACTTGGCTGTTATGTGTCAGTTTTACGCGTTCAAAATCTCTACACCTGTTCATTCTTTTCTTTCATTTGCTTTTCTCCGGATATAACTTAGACTTTTGTGTGATCCATTGGCGGTGATGGTCGGTTCATGTACTTTTCTAGTCACGGCAATTTAAACGCCCACGTCTCGTTCGTAGATTATTGTTGCTGTATCCCTCGGGTTGGAGGATACGGTGAATGAGGTCTTGAATGCGCCTGACATGGTTGATTAGTCCGTCAAAGGCTGGCATGTGCCCCCCATAAAGCACCTGCCCTCCGGGATCACACCGGATTATTTAATTGTGGGCATGTTTATCTGCAATTATTTATGGCTTAAACGCATTCAAGAACAAAGAACGGCTTTTATAGGTGTAAGTCTAGTTGTGAGTGACACTAGAAGAAGATAATATCCTATCTTCCATCTACAGTAGGCCTTAATTCCTTATTAATTTGTCCCACTTTTACATACAAGTGACATGTATGCAAAAAACATGGTAATATTAATGTGTTCTCCCAAAGAAATCAATACTTTTGTGGTGTACTGGCATTCGGAGTTGCTTATCCAAATCATATGGTATTACTGCAGCTACTATTAAAATTCCAGAGTCTGTCCTTCCATGCCCTACCACATTCAAAACCGTGTCTCTTTTTCTGCGATTTGAGGTCGTCACCCTAACTCTATTATTTTGAGTAGCATTAAAGTATTTGCAGGACTCGTACTGCTACGAAGGTCACGAAAATGACTCAGAGGGATTGTGGGAAAACATGTCTAACCTTGTCGTTTACTTATCCTTATCATATGTTTTTCTGTTTTGTCATTTTAGAAGTATTGCTGGATATGAGAGCTTCAGGAGGAGAGCTGGGATGGCTGACGTTGCCATTTGAGAACGGAGTGAGTATTTATACCTCTACAGGCATTTTTAAGAGTTCAGGTTAAGGCTATTTTTCAAAAGTAAGACACAGCCAAGACCTAGAAGGAGGAGGAGTGCATACTTGTTGTGAGAATTTGGTTAAATCACAATGCTATGTCGCACCATTGAAACTGCTTTCTGGGAGAGAAGGAATGAGCGGCAGCTATGAGGTTTGGCAGGGCTAAGCGAGTCTTGTTTTAACGCAAGCCTTTCATAAAGTAATTATGAATGCTATTAAAATGTCATGGTTCAAGCCGACAGTTAGATTTACAATAGCAAAGCGGATATGGCAAATACCAACAGATTATTTTAATTTCTTACCCATTGTCTTTCTATGTGAATTGTGATCACGCTTAATTCGGAAGTCTAAAGAAGTACTGTAAATTTCCTGTCAAACATCCCTCTATCTATAGTACAGTGGCTTTCTGGCTAAAATAAGCAACAGGACATGGCCACTTCCACTGTGTAGGCTGCAGTTATGGTTGGATCCCAAAGATCTGAAGACTGCAGTGTCAGTTAATACACATTCTTCTATTGGCTATCTCTTGTTATTTTCCTTTATATAGTTATTTTATTCATTCTATCATAAGCATTATGCTTTTATAGACAGTAAAAGGTAGTAGTCATGAGTAGCAGTAGTAAGAGCCTAGTTGATCTGAAATATTTTACTCAAGTTATGACCCAGCTATTTTTCTTCTTGAATAAAAAAACAACACTTAAAGTTAGGCCCAATAACCGTTAACCAAAAACCCTGTTCGTCCTCACAATGTTTAAGTTTAGTTGATGTTTCCATAAGCCAGCCATACGTTTATTTGGTTGCTAGGTGACTGATTTGTCCACTTAACCGAAAAAGAACGGAAAACCCAATTCTCTATAAAGTTAGCGTAATGTTTCCCAGTAGTAGTGAGTGCTGACATGTGAGGTGTAAAGTGGAGGTTTTTAATCTTGCTCCTCGTCATTGCTTCCCTCTTTTAAAACAGTCTTAATTACGGGCCCACTTGCTCTTCTGTGCCTTTGCTGTCTGCTTATAAACCCCATTTAACAACCATAAGTGTTAGCTGACTCGCTGCGGTTTTAGCCTTAGCTGGATTTGCGTCTGCCTCACGCACATTTGGCCTTTGTGTGTCAGTGGAAACTCAACCACACACGAAGACGCACTAGCACATGGCCAGGAGAATAGCTTTAAAGTGGGGAAAATGCCAAGTCAGTTTTCCTAAAGACCATAGGATCACCACCTCATCATGTACTTTTGGTTTTCTCTGTATGTATCACCAAGGCTAAACCATGACTGAATTAGGCATGCAAGTTGACTACAATAGACTTAAATGATACTACTACTACTAATAATAAGGCAAAAACATCAAGCAAGCAAAAGACTCACCACCAAAAAAGTTACGTAGTGCATCATTAAAAACAAGCAGGACAAACAACTAAAATCAGAATGGATAGAACTTAAGTCTAGAGACCTTAAGTATCACCAGGACTAGACCAGGACTAGACCAGGACTAGACCAGGACTAGACCAGGACTAGACCAGGACTAGACCAGGACTAGACCAGGACTAGACCAGGACTAGACCAGGACTGAGCAAGGTCTACATGCAGACTATATTTTGGCTTAAAACCAGAACTAAAACATGAAACGCTTAAAAGCAACCACCAACCATACTATTTATTTGCCATGGCTAAAGCTTAGTCTAGACATTAAATAATACAAGAAGACCCCACTTATACCCCATATTGAGAACCACTGCTGTAGACCACTCACTCAGCAAGTTATAGGGCTCCTTTGTGGTTGCACGTCTAGTCTAGAAAGAACAAAGCACTTGAAGGCCTGCAATTATAAAGTCCTCTCATTGACTTTTGAACTTTTGACTAATCATTTCTTCTTCCTGTTTTTTTTTTTTTTTTTGCAGTGGGAGATTGTCCAAACAGTGGTCAACGGTTCACTACTTTATACCTACAGCGTTTGCAATATAGACTCTACAGAACAGGACAATTGGCTGCGCACTACTTTTATCCAGAGGCGACCTGGGACCTCTCGCGTATCTGTAGAGCTCAGATTTGTCGTACGAGACTGCAATTCATTCGGAGGCGCATCTGTCTCCTGCAAAGAAACCTTTAATCTTTTTATTTCCGAAGCCGATGCCGACGTAGGAACGAATTTCCGCAAGGGACAGTTCAGAAAAGTCGCCACAATCGCACCGGATGAGATCACGAGAGGGCGTGCTCTTAAAGTCAATACTGAGACTAGAACTGTCGGCCCGCTCTCAAGGAAAGGCTTCTATCTCGCCTTCCAAGATATGGGTGCTTGTGTGGCATTGCTGTCTGTCAGGGTCTACTATAAAACATGCCCATCAACGGTGCAAAGTTTGGCGGCGTTCCCAGAGACTGTTGCAGATTCACTGAGGGAAGTGGAGGGGTCGTGTGTGGAGAATGCCCTCAGTACAACCACCCCGAAAATCTACTGTACCACGGAGGGCAAGTGGGTGGTGCCCGTGGGCCAGTGCGAGTGTCTCCCGGGTTACGAGACGACCGGGGACTCGTGCCAAGGTAAGCAACTTCACCGTCAATTTGGATGTTTCTATATGAGTGAATGAAACCTGCAATCATAAACTTAGGTATGTACTGTGACTAAATGTCTATATTAAGGCTTCAGAGATGTTTTCGTATCGCTTAGATGTGGTGGGTATGTTATATTTACTATGCTTGGCTCAATTTCAGTACCTTAATATGATGACATAAAATAAAGGTAATAAAGGTAAAGGTAATAAAAAAATAAGGCCAAAGAAAACTAAATTATTTGAAGGTGAGCTGTGTAACTTGTGGTGGGCGGTCCACCTCTTGCTTATCTCCATGGAGATGTTATGGTTTTGACTAAAATGTTCCCCAGTATGGTATGAAATCTTATCTATGTAGTATTTAATAAATTACAGGTGCGTTTATTGCATTTTCCTGAGTGGGGTCACCTCTCCACAGATCTTACCTGTAACTGTTACATACACTTTTCTTATTGTGTGTAGACAATATTATTCAACTAGATAAAAAAAAAAAAAAGTTTAACTTTCCTTCATAATTGGTGACAAATCATTTCTTTCCAATCTTTTTTTCTACATTTTCCTTTTGGGATTTTCACTGTATTTCTTGGTCCTCCTTGATATTACATTACTCTGGTTCAGTTCTTTCCACTTATTAGGATGATTCAGAGTTGGGTCATTGTCCAGGGGCAGGATATGAATAATTTTGGTATTCACTTACTGTTCCTTCTTATATTTCTGTACAGGTTAACGCAACCCTCCTTCTTCAAATTTAAGCATAGTGTGAGAAAATCTCTCTGTAAATATCATGACAACACCTGATATTGTATTCAAAATGGGTCAAGTTATATATTACGTTATTAAGTATGAGTCACGGAGGAAACAGGAGAGGACCGGAGCTGTTGGTTTTGTATTGAGGAGACAGTGGATTGTTGCTATATAATAACCAGAGTTGGTACATCTATTTTACCTGTTGCTCAACGCTCATTCTTTCCGCTGTTTTTTCTCAGGCTTTAGGAATGGGGCTGGGCTGCGGCTAAGCTAACAATACAGGTTTATAGCCTGAGGACAGCTACCACACAAAAAAACTGAATAGCTCATTTATTTTTAGAGTCGGGCTCAAATTTGTTCCGGATATCTGGTTAAAATTGTTTGGCCATTTTACACTTCACCTTACTTTTAAATGCTATAAACCTATAATTGTTATATATGCTTGAGTAATGACATTAATCCTCTAATTGCAAATCATTACTTTAATGACTCATCGTAGTAACAAAAACATTTTAACATATTTAATCCAAGCTTAATCCAGATTATACTTTAAGTGAATGTTGAGTGTATAGCCATCTATCGAGCTTCAGCCAATCACTGCTTAGATAAATGTGGCTCCACTTCAGTATTTCAGTAAGGAATGATCTCATTGGCTGTAACTGAGGTTATAAACATCAACCCAGTGGATAGCTTTTATAGTTCTGAATTGCATTGTTCAAAATGGCGTTGTTAGAAAAATCGATACCCAGCCCCTAACTGACACTAAAACTGGTATTGAAACTAGATACTACTCATTTAAGCAAGTATTGATGCAGAAATTACATATGGCAAAGTTGAACCTTTCCTGAATAGTTTTCGAATGGTCTGGCCTGTACAATATGAGACCATATGGTAATATCAAAGAAACTTAAAATATTTTGCATTGAAAGCTACATTATATCGTCTAAAAAAATGTGCTTAGCCTGTTGACTGTGGTATTGAAATCGCAATGGAGTACTAGGCTTTTTCCATAGTATTTAAATCAAGTTAGAACTTTTTGTATCCTAACAGCAGTTCAAAAATATTCTTGGTGAATTTTGGTTTTCACACAATAGTTTTCAGAGAAGCCACAAGAGCTTTACTTTCTAAAGAAGGGAATAAGAAGGAATCCTAAAAATGTGTCCATTCATGTTATGGACAAAACTGAAAAGTGATAGATATGCAAAAACCTGAGGAATGTTAGTGCCTCGGAGGAGTTTTAGTGGATTGAAAGGAGCCAGCACAGTTAGGCAGACATCTGTGGTTTGTGGATAGTTCAGGCTCCTACTGTTTTTGTGGAAGCTTGTCCTTTTCTTTGGCACTGGCGGGGTGTGGTGTGTTCGAGTGTCTGTAGGAAATGTGGGAGGAAAGGGAGGAAGGAGCTGGGAGGGAGGGCGCACAGCGGGGATTTCTGAAAGGCATTCCTTCAGCCTGGCGTCACATACACATTACTGATTGACCAGGAAGGCACTATAAAAATATAAAGTTGAAATTACTTGAATTATGAATTATTATATGTTTTTAGTTGTTTTGAGTAGTTTTAATTTATTTGGATAATATGTCTATTTTAAGTAGTTTTAAAATGTTTTATACTTACTTAATTAAATATTCTTGTTATTTTAAGCTAAACTAGTTCCTGATTGAATGCTTTTTTTTATCTAAGGTACTTAGATCTCCTTACCCCATTAGCAGTTAATTATGGATATTAGAGCAGACATGTATTGAAAAAAGTAACTTTATCTTTTAAAACTAGTCAAAACAATGTATGCCTACTAACTAAATTAATCTAAACTAGCAAAAACTACTCAAAAGTAGGTAGTAATTCTAAATTCAAGTCATTTTCATTTTACAGTACTAGTTGTATGTGATGATTGAACTATGTTGCTACCTGTGTGTCATCTGCTCACTACTATTTGTTTGGCTGTGTTTCCGTGGAGACGCAGACCGCAGATTACAGGGAGGTGAGGTCACGCCCCTCCGAGGTTAGACTCAGTCAGGATTGCGGTTTATGATGGTCCGAGTCACCTTGACTGACAAAGCTTCCTGGAATTCTCACAGTTTGTCCACTTGAAAAAGGAGGGGATCAATCATTGGGAGATAATGACAGAGTACACAGACTTTCAAAGTCTTCTCAAGGCGAAGTTACCTGGAATGGTCTTTTTATATGTCACCGATCTCCTAGTTAAAAGTTGTATTCAAAATGTTTAAATTGTAATATGATTTGACAAAACGTATAGAAGAAGAATATCCACTTTCTTTTCAGGAAGTAACAGAAAAAAAGTTAAAAAAACAAACAAAAAAACTGAAAGAAAATTGGCTTTCTAACAGCTAATCAAAAAAGGTCCTAGGGTACTTAAAAGTCAAATTCAAAAAGTTTAAATTTTAATATAATTTGGCAAAACATAAAATAAAATCCATATTCTTGAATCCCATTAAGTAACAGATAGTGAAGTCTTCATGAGTTGGCAATTCAAGGCACTGAAACACAAAGTTAAATTTCAAAGTCTTGTTGACTTTACAGCATAACTTAAATATAGAAAGGAAACTATTACACAAAACGCTAAAATATTCCGACAGAAGAATAGAAACGGCCTTATTAGCTACTTCCACATTGGTCCTGTCCTCATTAATATTGTGTGAATGGATTGCTTCCCGTTTCTTTATTGCCCTTTTGTTTTTAAGTATGTAGGCAAATTCAGCTGCAGTGGTAGAACTGACACTTACTCAGTATCATGTTAATAAGCCCATAGACCCACAAGCATTTGGCATCACTTCCAACTTGAGACCCCACTCTTTACAAGTGATTAACCAAAGCTGTTAAGACTATAGACTAGGGTTGGGCGATATGCCAAAATCAAACAAAAAAATTACAATCTCTATTTTTAATTTGATTTAATTTTGTGTAATTAAAAACCACTAGAAGTGACTATCAATATTAATTTCCTGAACATAAACGATTCAGACTAAGTAACGCCTATTATCACAGATTACAAGTATTCTGGAAAATCCTATACTTTCTGTTTTTAAATGTTGAGTCATATCAGCTGGAATAAGAAACTGAAATACCTTTTATTCATTTACCAGAAACAACAGACGTTTTAAAGGGGAGTGTTTTATGATGCTCCTTGAAACCCAAGTCTAGCAAATGGTCTACACGGGTCTGAACACATTAAAAAAAAACTGGTTTGTTCTTGCTGCTTGTAAGCCTACCTCATTCCAGTTTCACATTTACAAGGGAAAAGTGCGACATACGAGAGGCCCGGGACTGAATTCGGACTCTTGCATCTGTTGCGAGAAAAGGAAGTGAGTACGTTTGGGAGGAATGCTGACTGACACAAATAAGCAGGTTGTTCATATAGACGACATAGACAGTGCTTTTAAGGGAGGGGGGAGAGAGATGGGAGAGAGGGGAGAGATGTGGGAGAGGGCGGAGATGGGGGAGAGGGGTCTACCGCGCGACAGTTGGCGTACATGGTTAGGTTCGTGGCTGCTTAGTTAGGTGTGGAGTGTAATTTAGTCAAGAGGATTATGGAGCAATAGGACAGCTGTTAGCCAATGACATGCCACGGTTCAGATCTACCCCGCTCTTTCATCCCGTGGTTAACACACGCAACCCGCTCCCTAATCCATGTTCCCACTCGTTAGAACAATGGGACGGCACAAAGCCCCAAACAGATTCAATTAACAGATTCATCGGTGCGGAACATAAGTCCTTTTCACATGTGTCCCGTGGTCAATGGGGGTTGAGGGGAAAGAAAGAGCCACTATTTTGGTGCAACAAGTGAATAAGTTGATTGAATTAAAACTCGCTGCCTATGTGAGATAAGGGTGAAATAGTAAAGACTGCACAATATATACTGCTAATGAATCGTTATGGCGTTGTTAGGCAAATGCAATTACCAGTTTAAGTAACAAAATGCGGCAGTAGCTCTGATCTGATAAAAAAATTAAGATACTGAAGTTTAAAGCACTTGTATAATGCATTTTGCCATTAAAGTAATATGCTGTGTCACCAAATATCAAACTTTTTAAAATTTTGTCCTAGTTTAGTTGGTAATTTATCGTTTTGGCATAGTTTTTTGAGCATTTCTTTCAGTTACTGATAAATTAATCCTCAAAATATAACCAAATAGATTCTAAAGTAAAACATTGATTTGCATGTTTCCCCTAATTTGCCTGGCTCTATAGTAACAGTGTAGGCATTCTGTTTTTCCATCATGTTTATATTTGTTCATCAGTGCACACATGCCACCATTGGTTGTCATGAATAGTGCAACACGTTTATGGCACCACTCAGTCCAATCTTGTCAACAATACATGAAAAGACTTTGCAGCGCCTTTGGTACGTGACAGAAGTCCTGCTGCTGCTTGAGCCTGAGATGAAATGAAAAGCGGGCCTCCTTTTCTTATGCGAAAGACCTCCACCTCTCCTCCACCTCCACCCCCCATCCCGCCCCGGTGGCTCCCCAGAGAGAGCTTCTGTGTTGGGGCTTCCAGACTGGTCCCAACCCCCCTCTCTCCTCCAAGCCTCTGTCTATTCATCGTTCTTCTCATCCACATCCAACCTGCTCCTTCTTCATTGCTCCAGAATTATTTGGAGTGCAAAGGTCTTCACTGCCTTTGTGGACAAGACGTAACTTGAGCACCAGGATTCAAAAACTCGTATTCTCGGCCACCAGCAAAGGGGCCACATGGAAAGGTTACTCCCCGGAGAGATGGCAGCCTGAAAGCAGAGACGCGAGAATTTTTATTTAAGACATATTATTGAACAAGTTGAATTGCTATAGGTCTGGAAATAAAACACAAGCTACAATGTATAAGCTAGCATTTTCCCACTCTGTAACTTTTAGGTATACAGCTAATCATTTACCCTTTTTATTTTTATATTTTACCCTAACCCTTAAATTTAAATTTAATTTCTATCACTGCATCCATGTTTTTCAGGGCTTTCTTTAAAATTTGGTTTAGTAAATTATAAATAAGCTTGTTCAAAATCCAGTTTGACCAAAATATTATGTTTGCTTAAAACATGTTACAAACAGAGAATGAAGTGTATTTTATTTTTCCAGAGGG
The DNA here is from genome assembly GCA_000787095.1 of Periophthalmodon schlosseri. Taxonomy (NCBI): domain Eukaryota; kingdom Metazoa; phylum Chordata; class Actinopteri; order Gobiiformes; family Gobiidae; genus Periophthalmodon; species Periophthalmodon schlosseri. The sequence goes on from KN480779.1 coordinate 13,829, forward strand.
AGGCTAAGCTAACGCCGCTAAAATGGAGTGCTCTTCCTGTAAATTTCCATTTTAACACTTCAAAAATTCCTATCTCCATCTTTTCCACGTCCCGGTGCTTTGGTCTTTTAACTCTTGGCCTTGGGAGCTGGTAATGTGTGCTTGGTGTCAAAGGAGAGTGGGAGGAAGGAAGATACAGAGGAAACATAAGGCTAGCTTGGATTTGCCTCAGAGTTTCTGTCCGGTGTTCAACTTTCATACATGTTCATTAACCCTGATGCCCTCGAAAGCCTAGTGTTTTATCAGTTTTCCGAAACACTCCACCAAACATGAAACGCGTCCGAAGTGCTATTTCCTTTTGCACAAACACAAATATTATCTTTCAAAGCAAAGTTATCGGATCACCTGGTGGATTTAGGGCTATCCGGTTGACTGGGGCCAACCTTTAAGATTAAGCTTTGGGCAGCCAGGCAAGTGCAGGCACATTGTCAGGGAAATCCCTCTCATTCCTCCCCATACAAAGAGTGTGTGATCATGGATACCTTAAAACAAGGGCTTCCTGTCAGGTGGAACGGCCTTGGATCAGATGGACTACAGTGTTAGCGTTTTCATGACTCACTCTTCCGGCATTTGTCTGTTTCACACTTGTCATCAGAAGACTTAAGGGATAATCTTTGGTACAGTGTGCTAACCCAGCCATGACTGCAACAACTACTATTACTGCTACTATTATTACTGTTGCATCTACTACTGTTACTACTACTTCTCTATCCCCAACACTAGTGCTACAATTTCTCCTAATTAATTTCAAAATTCAAAATGTGTTTTTATAATATTATCAGGTACCATTCATATTTTCACAGTAACTTTATGGTCACTGTGGTCAATCATTGCCACTTACAGGAAAGCTAACAAAATGTACAAGATTGTTTGTTGTTAGTTATGTCCTTATTTAATCCCAGTACTGATGCAGTGTGTGTGCAAGTGAATTGTTGTGTGTTAATATGATTTTGACTACATTTATTTTAAGATTCTAAAAACTAAATCATATTTTTTCCTTGCAGCTTGCAAACCGGGCTACTTCAAACCAATTCTGGGGAATGAACTGTGCCGAGTTTGCCCAGACAACACCAGACCCTCTGACACTGGAGCTACCAAATGTGAATGTGAAGAGGGGTATTTCCGTTCCCCCTCGGACCCCCTCACTGCCGCCTGCTCTGGTAAAGACACAAATTTATGACGTTAATTAAAAAGTTAAAAGATAACTCCAGCCTTTTATGTAGTGCATCTGCCCAACTTCTGTCACTCTTTAGTAGACAGACTTGACAGGTTGGTTCGGTCTGGTTTAGTCCTGCTTTAGTCCTGCTTTAGCCACCTTTTATAGTGTATTGTTTGAGTCCTGGTGTACTTGGTTGCGTTTTTAATTGGGATTCAATTAACAACAGTTAATTACATGATTTTGTTTGTCTTTCACATTTTTTTTTTTCAAATTGGAAACCAACTTTAACTTTATATATGAGACAGCGATTAATAAAAATAGGTTACCAGAATTAAAACTTTTAAATACATGTGTAGTTTATCCAATTGTTACTCTGAAGTATGTAATATTCATTTTTTTTATTTTAATTATTTAGCTTTTTGCAATTAGTGCTTTAAGTTCTCTCCTTTATATATTGCATTACTATTCATTGCTAAGATAAAATGCTAACCTCACACTTTTTATACAGCTAACTCTTGAATATAGTGGCAGGTTAGCCCTTGTTCCAGCTCCCAGTCTTTCAGCCCTACTTAAATTCATCTGTCTTCCCAGTTCTCATTACGACATGAATTTACGATCACTAATTAACCCGTCAAACATTAACTTTCACTTTACATATACATCTGCCTAACTTCTGTCCACTCTCTCTGCCCCCATAGCTCCTCCCAGTGCCCCCCGTGACCTCGTTTCCACCACGCTGTCTGCAGAGGGCAAGCTACAGCTGTCCTGGGACCCTCCTTTCGTAACCGGGGGTAGATCTGACCTTACCTACAGCGTTGTGTGTGAACTCTGTGATGCCAGCTCGTGCGTCCCGTGTAGTGACAAACTTCGGTTCGACCCCTCCCCCTCGGACCTCCAGGATACCTCGGTTATAGTTGGGGACTTGGATTCTCATCTTAACTACACTTTCACAGTGGAGGCACACAGTGGAGTGTCCCAGTACAGCTCAAAGAGGCCCATAGCAACAATCACCACAGCACTGGACTATTTAGGTAAGAGATGGACCTCTAGTGATGTCAAATGAGACACCAAAATGTACATATTAAAATAAAAAGGTTGCTAAAAGTACACTACATGCAGTATTTTAGGTAGTAGATATTTCTTTGAACTATCTCTGAATACAAAATGGCTAGGTGCGGTCTCACTTTGGTCATGGTTTGAGTTCTGGTTAGTCATGATTTAGACTTGGTTTGGTCCCATTTTAGTCCTGGCTTAGTCCTGGCGTAGACCCGGTTTAGTACTGTTTAAGTCCTGATCTAGTTTTATATTTCATTTGGTTAAATTTTGATTGGTAATAAGGTTTTTACATGGCCTTACATTGCCCTTTCACATACTATTAACCACATTTGCGATATGCTAACACAGCTTTTGTCATAATAATTAGACCTACAGAATACAATGCAGACTAACATTAAGTCGTTAAGTGTCCCCAGAAGGCTCCGGGACACAATGCAATAGCACACCTGACAAAGAAAATGATCAGTCTGAGTCGAAGTCTGAGTCTAACCATTATTTTGTCTCTCCATCTGCTCCTCACAGCTCCTCCCAAAGTGACGCTGATCCACCTGGATGAACGCAGTCCCACCAGTCTGTCCCTGTCCTGGGTCCTGTCCCGAAGACCACCCGCCCACATCAACCACCGCTACGAGCTTATGTACAGGAGAAAGGTAACACATGATTAATATTTATTTATTACAGGGCTGAAGCATTTTGATATGTCAAGTTGTAAATTTGTCACGTAATCTTAAAAGTCCAGATTAAGACAACCCAACTTCTATTTATAGTCCCACCAATCCCTCAACAGTCAATCCATGAATCTCAGAATGGAACACTGCCATAGAAATTAACAATTTTAAATTAAATATTATATCTTTTGAATGGTGAAAAGTCTTCAAAATGTTAAACAGGAAGCTGGAACCCATGAATAGATTTGACTTTAGTACCTAGATTAGTGCTGGTATAGTCCTGTTTTAGCCATGTTATAATGTATTGTTTTTTGATTTTTGGTTTTGAGATAATTTACTATCACTAAAA
>KN480779.1:17172-28055 GCA_000787095.1 Periophthalmodon schlosseri
TATTCATAAAAGGTTATCAAATTTGGGTTTCGTGTAGTCTTTATAATTTGCTAAATGTGTCCATTGACCTTGGTTTCATCCTCACTATATCTCATTATGTTTGCAGTATCTTCTGTAGCGATATATTTAATTTATGAGCTGTTCTGAACACTACCTCTTTTGTTCCCCTTCTCCGTCTGTTGGAACAAATTCAAATGAAAACAAATGAATCTAACTTTTATGTTTTTCTTGTCCCAGGATGATGAAGGAGAGAGGGATGTGACTACTTACACAGTCTTGATTTTGGAGAAGAATTCAGTGCAGATAAACGACCTCTCTCCAGACACCACCTACATGTTCAGAGTTCAGGCATTGAGTCCAGAAGGAAACCCAGGCAGCTACAGCATGGAGCACGAATTTCACACCTCATCATTGGGTAAAAATGACTTTAAATGATATCTAAATGCAAAATAACTACATTCATTGGCTCTAGTTTGCTTATTCCATATCTATATTTCACAACATTATGGCTTTAAATGGTTAAAACGACGGCTACCTTTTCTCAATTTTGTCTTGGTTAAGTCCTTGGTAATTCCTAGTTCTGATTTCTGGTTTAGCCCTTATTATAATGCCATACTGTGGAACATTTCAGGAAAAGGAATAAACATATTCTCCATAGACAAGCAGGTGGCAAACTGCACCAGAAAAGCTCCAAAGTGCATCTTTAATACGGGTTTACCACTAATTTAGCCCATATGCTCTTGTCATTTTGACCCTGGCATAAACTTAATTGCAATTGAACTGAAAACTATGCTCCAAATATAGATACTTATACCCCTGTAATTATATAGCAAGTACATACGATAGTAAGATATCTGTAAACCCCATATTAAATGTTCCTTGTTCTTTGTCCAGCAGAGCCTCAGATCCAGAATAACTCCACTATTGTGATGGGCGCGGTGGTGGGAGTAGCCGTCATGCTGCTCGTTGTGGTGGCAGTCCTGCTTCTGCGTAAACGGTTGGTGACATTTTGTATATCCACATTTGACGCTTGTGTCATTAAGATAAACCTTATCTTCTTAGACCTTCAGACTATGTGTTTATGTCCCACGCACTTCTTGAGAAAATTAGGGACCCAGTGTTATGATAGGACAGCCGTCTCTGATTAAACCCTCCAAGTGCTCTTATTGTCCTGTAATTTTCATAAATCCAGTCTGACTTCTGTTTAGTCTGATTGAATTGTGTTTATTCTTCACAGGAGACTGAGCGCACGTGGCAGAGGAGGACCAGAGGATCCCTACTTTTCGACAGGTGAGTGGGATTACAGTGACGGAGATTTAAGGAACAAAAGATGCAATTATATGGAGCTAGGTAAAGTTCTTTCAGCGCTATATCCATCGCACTATTTTAATCACAAAAAATATGATGGTATTTTAGGTGATAGACGTGATATTAACAGTTAAAAACAAGATAAGGTCGTAAATAAAGTTTTTTTTTCTTTTAGATTTAAAATGACAGGTTTAGTTTATTCTTAGAAATAACATATGAGTTTGATTTAGCTTGCTTCAAATTACGCTAAAGACCTAGTGTTAAGTTTTTGTTTTTTCAATTTGATTAATAACCTAGATTTGAATATTCTTATCCTTTTGAAATCGTATTGTTTTAATATAACATGAATAAAAAAAAAGCCAAATATCTAAAAGTAGTTTTCAAAGCTACAAGGAACAAAAATTACTTTCAGCTTTACCTTTAAAATTTGAATTGTGCAGATCACCTATTTATGTGGAAATGTTCTCTTTATTTTCATTAGATCAACTGAAGCCTTTGAAAACATATGTCGACCCACATATGTACGAAGACCCCAACATCGCCATCCAGAAGTTTGTCACTGAAATCGACCCAAACTTTATCTCTAAACAAAAAGTGATCGGCGTGGGAGAGTTTGGAGAGGTGTTTCGTGGTGTCATGAAGTCCCCATTGCGCGGCGAGGTTGCCGTGGCGATCAAAACTTTAAAACCAGGATACTCCGAAAAACAGAGACAGGACTTTCTGAGTGAAGCTAGCATCATGGGACAATTCTCTCATCCCAATATTATCCGTCTGGAGGGAGTGGTCACAAAATGTAAGTTTAAAAAAAAAAAAAAATCAAATAGATTAACTTAATTTTTATTTTAGTAATTATTTTTCTGTATCTAAACTTGACTATTTTGTTTTTTCAGTCAAGCATGCAATGATTGTGACGGAATACATGGAAAATGGTGCTTTGGACACTTATCTAAGGGTAAGAAACGGTGCACTCTTTGGTTCATCATAAGGCTTACACAGTTATTTGGTTAAGTCAATAAACCAGAGTTAAACTGCTTTTTCATAAACGTATACTAACTCTAAATTGGACAGTTAGTCAAATTGGGTTTTACAACTATAGCCACACCACAAAATGGAGAGCTCTTTTTGATTAATACAAAACGCCAAATACACAAAGCTATTAAGTTTTTCATACAAATGCATATATATGGATATTTCAATAACAACAAGCGCTTTTACTGTTCAACTCTTACTAGTACGCCATAGTAGTGTCTCATTCTATTAAATGTTCTGACCTCTAGTATTGTATTTGTCAGGACCGTGATGGCGAGCTGCCGTCCTATCAGCTGGTGGGAATGCTCAGAGGAATCGCAGCCGGGATGAAGTACCTTTCCGACATGAACTACGTACACAGGGACTTGGCAGCGAGGAACGTCCTGGTCAACAGTAACCTGGAGTGCAAAGTGTCCGATTTCGGGCTGTCCCGTGTGCTAGAGGATGATGCTGAGGGGACATATACAACCAGGGTGAGTAAAGTAGATTTTTTAAACATAAACATGATTAAACATATTGATCCATATGGAAAAGGACTAGGTTAAAACACTATCAAAACAGTTCTGGAGATATAATATGAATAATTGTAGTAATAAAAATATAAGCAAGTACAAAATGTATCAAAGTACAAGCAAAGCAAATTTCCTCTAGTCCTGGGTTAGATCTGGTGTAATCCTATTTTAGTCCTGGTTAAGTCCTAGGCTATTTTGAGCAGCTGGGCCAGACCAAATTAACTATTAAATGCCATTATTTAACCTTCTTCTATTTAGGGAGCAAACCTTTATAACTGAGGTTGCACAATTTGCTCCCCTGAAAATCTGGACTTGGTTGGGTAATGCTTAGGGCCTGGTTTAGACCTGGTTAAAAGCTGGTTGGATCCCCTATATGTCCTCCATAATACGAATCAATATATCCAAGTCTAAAAATGTTGTCTTGAAACTTTGTGTGAAAAGTTTAAGACTCCATACTCATAAATCATTGTCTCTAGGTACTAAAGCAGAGAACAATCACTGCCTTATCCTCCTTAAAAGTGATTCCAGATTTTTAACGGCCTGTTTAACTCCCAACTCCCAACTCCCAAAACTCCCCTCTAAACTGTTGCTCTTTCGACAACTTGCGATTACCATTCCCCCTGCGATTAAATTTGACTTGTAAATGTTTCTTTTTCTGTCAGGGAGGCAAAATACCCATTCGCTGGACCGCCCCCGAGGCCATCGCGTACAGGAAGTTCACCTCCGCGAGCGACGTGTGGAGTTTTGGCATCGTTATGTGGGAAGTGATGGCTTTTGGAGAACGCCCATACTGGGACATGAGCAACCATGAGGTACGTCTCAACTACACCTGAATGACTTTACTTTGGCTCATGTGTTGAGTATATATATTGTATAAAGTTAGCGTCCCAGAATGCAGTGTAAATGAGGTGGAAAGAATAACAAAGGCACACGGCACTTTTCTGGCAAAGCGCCTTTCAAAACAGCAAGTCTCTTAGTTATTGTTGTCAGTCCTTCCAAAGTATTGAAGGAAGTTTATTCATAGTAGTGGTCCTCATACAAAACATTCACCAGTAAGTTATCTACTGTTAGAGTATGAGCACGATGTAACTAGATCTTTAGCAAGAACACAGCATGGTAATTTTTAAAACTGGAAATTAAAATACAATTAATGGTGCTCTATGTAATTTTTCTGGTGTGTGGTCCGCCACTGTCTTGTTTCCATGAAGATGTTATAGTACTGCCATATTGTAGAACGTTCCAGGCAAAATTATAACACTTCTATATTGTATTTGTTCATTCACATTGTCATTCAAGTGTTTTTTGCTAAGAAAATGCATTGAAAAAATGCATTCTTACTGTAAGCAGGGTCAACTCTCCACAAATCTGACCTGTAACTTGGCTCAATGGACTGTCCGTCAGAAAAGTTACATAGTGAACCTTTAAGTAATATGGTTTACTGAGATCTCAATTCAATCTCAAAATCATTCACTAAAACACATTATATATTTTCTTTCAGGTCATGAAGGCAATCAATGAGGGATTCAGACTCCCTGCTCCCATGGACTGTCCCTCTGCCATCTATCAGCTGATGCTCCAGTGCTGGCAACACGACCGCTCAAACCGACCCCGCTTCACCGACATCGTCAACATTTTAGATAAACTGCTCCGAAGCCCAGAGTCTCTGAAAACCATCGCGGACTTTGATCCACGGTATGTTAACATTTAAAATACTGTACATTTGTTTTACAGCGGGTGTCCTCCTCAACTGGTGGGTTAGGACTTACAAGTGGTTTACATTGTGTATCATGTTGCATTTAGCTATTGTTACTGAGGAATAGCCAATGTAAAGGGAACAATATCATTTCAATGTTAACTCTTTTCTAGAATTTAATACAATTTCCAAATCTTTGGTAGATTCGGCTTAGGCTTCGGCTTAGATGAGCAGCGAAACATCTTCACTCCTACAACTTTCTGTCCAGTTGACAGATTTTATATTTTTCTTTTACTATGGATCATACCTGGATGACTGAGGGATTACACAGACTGAGACTAAAAAAATGCTGAATACATTAAAAGATTATTTGGGGAAAAAATATTCTGTTATGCTGCAAAAGCTGGTTCCCATAAGAGTTTAATTTTAAACAATGACTTGGTCCTAAAGAACACAATAAATCCCTGTATAAGAGCTTGCTATCAAATGTACCCTGCACCTGTCTTTATATCCATAATAATAGAAACCCTATATGTTTCATGTTACAGAGTGTCTATCCGCCTGCCCAGTACCAGCGGCTGTGATGGCACCATGTTCAAGACCGTGCCTGAATGGTTGGACTCCATCAAAATGGGCCAGTATTCGGACAGCTTCGCCCGGGCGGGGGTCACCAGCATGGACCAAGTGCTCAGTCTGCGGCATGAGTAAGTGCGACACATGGCACAGGTGCAGGCAGTGTAACTCCTCTGGCAGCACGCCACATTGTGCTACACAGTGAAAGTATTGAGCTTTCCCCAGGAACATATGTCAGGCCGTTTGCTAACACAGAAATACACCACTCCTTTTTCATTCCTCTCATTTCTAACAGCCCGGAAGCGTAGCGTAATGGGTTACAGTTACAAGATCATATATTTTACATCTTAAGTTTAACTGACTTGATTAGTAATATTTTCAAATGCCAACAATCCTACTTCTTGAGTTTAATTATTAGTTATCCGTGTCTATTCATGGGGTTCAGCTTCCTTTTTAGGACTTTTTCCCATTCAAGAGATATAATGTGTTTTTTTCAATTGTGAATCATCATGGCAATAGTTCTAATATTTCATCATTCTGAAACAAATGGACTGATTAAGAACTGAGTCATATGGAAGTATGTGAAATTATACTGTACAGTTTTTATTTGAGTAATTATTGAGATACCCTTGGCCAATGTTCTACTCACATCACTTAATGAAATTACAAACAGGTTAATGTTTTATGAGCATGAAATAATTAGAAGTAAATGTATTTTTTACTTGAATACATATTTGGTTTACCCGATAACCACTTCCTTGACTTATAACTATCATTTAAGTACAGTTTTGCTACTCTACATCTAATACATAAATACCCCACTCCTCATTCCTCACATTTCTTACTGCCACACCACGCCACAGCTTTCTTTAATTTAAAACAGTCCGCATATTGTTTTTAGCCTAACCGTATCCAATGTCTGCTTTCCCCTTCTACAGAGACATCAGAAATATCGGAGTGCGACTGCCCGGCCACATGAAGCGGATAGCCTACAGCATCCTGGGCCTGAAAGATGAGACTAGCTCCCTCAGCGTGTTTGCCGTGTGATCTCAGCATTCCTCCAAATCAAAGTGCACTGACCGACCATGCCATTTCACTCACTGAGAAGGAGGAGGAGGAGGAGGGACCGAGTGGGCGGCTGTAACCATGACGCCAGCCTAGGGTGACCACCTCAAATTGCCCACTTTACAATTGATGTCACGACCTTAGCAAAACAAACCAGCACATGGCGCGCATTTACATTTACGCTTTGCAAAACCAGAAATTGTTATTTTAAATGTAATATTACAGAATGTTAGAACTGGAAATTAGGATGTTGTTTTGACAGGGGAGGACATACTGGGTTTGCTTTAGCGCTTGTTTGTCTAAGGGGGTATCCCATAATGCTTTGCGATGTGATGTCGCAATGAATTTTTAGCAACTGTGAAAAGTGTTAATGTAGAAAAAGAGGAACGAGTAGCTGAATATGGAGGAACATGGAGGGATGGACTTGGGGAAATTTATGCTCATCAATAATAACCGCTATAACATCACATGATTTTTGTTTTTTATCAATCGTAGTGCACAGAGAGATTGGAAAAGCAAGAAGTGCCAACATATTACATTTAGTAGTGTACTATTAATAGTACATTTTGACTGTCTTAAAAATGAAATGTCTTGTTTTACTTCAAATTCCAGTGTGAAAGCCAGTACGTCCAAAAAAATATACATATATATTATCATGTTTATAAATCTCACTTTTTATAATTCACGTGGCATCAATGAAAAAGTGGAGCATTCCCTAAATATGTGGCACGAGGGACATGGGCCTAAATGGACAACTACAAGAGAGACAGGTGGTCACCCTGCACCCACCTTTGGCACAACATTAAGACTGAAAAAAGGGAGTCCTCCAAGCCGCTCAGAAATGACTGACTTTAAATATAAAAAAAAAAAACACTTATGTACTTTATGATAACTGAAGAAAGTAATTTAAATATGTAAAAGTAATGTGTATATTGTTGTATATTTTTGAGACTTCATAGTAGTGCTTGGTATATAGATATTGACTGAAATATTAAACTCTGTGAGATTAAGGGCTACTTTTTCCAAGCACTCGATGTCTTATATGGATTTTTAAGTAGTATTTTTGCTACACTAGTTTTTGCAACATTTTTGATCGTCTTTTTTTATAAATAATGGAATAATATTTTTCCACTCAGGGCGAAGAATCAAACATTCTTACTGTTTGTAGTTTCAATTTTCTTCAAGTTTTTTTTTCCCTTTGTTTACATTGTGTCTTATAACTGTTCATTTTATTTAATATTTATTTTATATTTATGTTGTATGTTACATGAAAATGACTTTTGACACATTATTGTAAGTAAATGTATTTTGTCTTAAATAAATCAATGTTGCCTTGTGAAATGTGGTGGTAATGATTTCTGCATGAGTCATTTTAGAGGTTCATATCAGGTTTATATCAACATTACAATACAGCATAGTGCATGTTTGAATGTTGTTACAAACTACTCAAACTGTCTGCAAAAATATGACAAAATAAGAGTTCAGATAAATGCAAATTAATGACAAAGACTGGCCTTTACCTGTCCATCAAACATGAAAGGTTATTGAGGCTGCTTGGGCTACCAAAAATGTGCAGAATTTGGCGTGTGTAAATGTAATAATGTAATAATGTAATTCTGCTTGTATTTGGAGGTCGGAGATGTCAAAATTAGGTCAAATTTTTGGAGCTTTTCTACCTTCAAGGCACTCAAAACGCTTTACATCAAGGAAGTCATTCACACACCAGTGTCCACATACACTGGAGCCAAGATGGGGTAAGTGTCTTGCCCAAGGTCACAACAACAGTATTAATCTGTGGGAGCTAGAATTTCACCAGAAACCAGTGGGTCAGTGGATCTGACGGCTCTACCAATGATGTTTATGTGGAGAGAAGGATTCGAACTGCTAACCCTCATATCAGCAGACAAACACTCTACCTGCTGAGCTACTGTCAGCCCAACAGTGTTCTGCTAAACTGAATATTGTGAATCATAAAAAAAAAAAAAAAAAAAAAAAAACTATTAAAAAAGGCTGTAATAAAGCCTGATTAACTTACTTTTTCTGCGATACTTGAATGTCAACCAAGACACATAGACATGTTTTAGCACATTTAATATTGTCTGAATAGGCTATTGTCAATGGGAGAATCCAAAAAATTATAACTGGATATTTGTTTTTGTTAGTATTTCCCAGTATCCCCATCTGGCCTGTTCTAGCTGCTCTTGTTATGACAGCGTTGCTTTATTTAGATCAAACTTTGTCACTTCTAACAGACTGGAGCTAAAAATCACACTCATACACCACTTAGCTTCATCATAGCACTGTCACTTAGTAAAGGTAAACTCCCTCCTCTGTGTATATTGACAATTCCCCGGTAAAGTGCCAATTTTGTGACAAGTCCCTCAGCCACTGCCCTTAAAACAATCACTTTATCATTTTTAACACATACAAGACATTTTACTGGCCAAGAATAGCACCTTTGGTAAACTTAACCTTAACTGAGTGACAGTTCGTGCGCTAGTGGCAAATTTAGCATCAGATCAATGTATCCCACCCAATCTCTCAGACAAAGATCGCACTTCCAGACAGAGGAGTGGTCTGAAATTCAAGTGCCTTGTTTATAAACCAGAGCATTATTGAATATTAGTTTATTTAGCGACACAATAGGACATAGGGTTGAGTCAAATAAATTCTTATTCCTAAAATGGAAAGAGGACCTACCACTTTCTTGGATTATTCTGGATGTCTGCATGGCTATGGTGAATACAAAAGAAAATCTTTGTGTTCATATTGTTGTGAGACTTTTAAAGGTGCACTGTGTAACATTTCTGATAGAGAGTTTGCCACTGCTTGTTTCCATGGAAAAAATGTTGCTTTGCCTGGAATGTTCCACAGTATGATATTGAACAACATATCTTGCATTTATTGTTTTACAGTTGTTGTTTTTTTTTTTTTTTTATTGCTTTTTATTACTAAACAACATGCATACTTACTGTGAGAGGGCTCACCTCAACACAGACGTGACTTGTAATTTAGCCTTGGTGCCACTTGTTTTTTTTTACACGGAGATAGATAAGTTTAATGCTATATGCGGAACATTCAATACAGAGTAACTACATATCCATGGAGATAAGCAGGTGTCAGACCCTCAACCAGAAAAGTGACACATTGCACTTTCAATTCTTTGTAAATGTTTCTTCTAATAAGTAATTTTAATAAGTCTTTGTTTCAGAGCGTTCATATCCTACAGGAAAGATTGAAGTAATTGGAAATACCTTTCAGTTTTCTGTCAATGTGAGCGAGTTTGCGCCTGAAGATGTCATCATCACTTCATCAAACAACTTAATCAAAGTCCATGCTGAAAAAGTAAGTGAAACATGTGTTATTTGGGTTAATTGGTCAGGGTTCATGTGACATTACAACAGTCTACAGAGGCATTCAGTGGTAGGCTATAGAGTTTGTTGTTAACTGCCAAAATGCAAATGGGTATTATTTGGCCTATCCTCATGAAACACACTGCCACAAGCTTTACCATAATGCCAACATAAGACAAGTCAAATTTTTGTTATTTTAAGTCCTCTATCAAAAAATGATAGTATTCAATCATTCAGACTTCAATATTTAATTTGACAAGAGAAGCTTACCCTATTGTGAAGTTGTGAGTTACCAAAAATGAACAAATAAAACATCAGGTTACATTTCAATACAAAATGTACAGTCAAACCTCATTCACAGAGAATAGCTTTTTTTGTCCTGAATGACATTATGACCAATTCCGATTCTAGGACATGAACCCAATTTAAGTCCCAATTGCAGTAGGTTTCTATGTTTCTATAAAATGTGTATTGCTTTGATTTAGATGGCAGAAGATGGCACGGTAACCAACACTTTGTCTCATCGCTGTAAACTTCCAGCAGATGTGGACCCTGTTTCTCTGACACTAAACCTGGGGAGCAGTGGTGTCTTGACAGTCAGAGCTCAGAGGGCACAACTGACAAATGAATGAATAAAATACGTTATGTTTGATGTAAAAATGTAACTGCTGTCTCCTTCTTTAATTGTGATTTGGGGTCCAGTCTGGATGGTGCTGCCTTTTTCCCATAATGCTGGACGTTAGCGCCCTTTAGTGGCTGAATAATGCTACAACATCCATTCAACTCGTTTATAACTTGATTCCGAAATAAAGTTTGTACTATAGACTGTTATATAGTCTGTTGCCAGTAATAAGGTGGATCACTATAATGAAATCCTTATCTGAAAGATTTAAATTAAGTTAACTTACTTCTAGGGTACAATGTTTAAAATGTTTTTGGTTTTTACAAAAATATCACAATCTAGGCCTAAACAACAATCTCTTTAACACCTACCTATATTATTTATAGTAAAAGTTTCCATCATCTGTACAGCAGGAGGTTCAGGCAAACTTAAGTCCCCATGTCTGCTGTTTGTGTCAATGACTGGCAATAAACTGGCAATAAAAACAGGCTTAAATATATTTTTTTAATTATTATTAAAGAAATCACGGGGGTTGCTTGATATGATGCACACTGCAGATCACCTGTGAATATAAAAAATGTTGCAATGCAATAGGCAGCGCACAACATAATCAAATACTACGCCAATCAAAATAGCTTCGTTTTTATACATAAAATTCGAATATCGTTGTCATTTTTTCTGTTTATATTGAAGACCGAAAAACACAGAAGCGTTGAATAAAACAAAAT
>KN480782.1:0-12146 GCA_000787095.1 Periophthalmodon schlosseri
ATTCTGTTTATTTTATTATTATTGATTTATTATTTTTGTAGATCATAATATTCATTTCTACCTTTGTAAAAGTAAAGAACCTCACAGCGCCGCTGCTCCTGCTTTTACACCAAACCCAAAACTGAAACATTAAACTAATACTTCACCACAATACCACACATTTTTCAAATAATTTCATAAAACAATCACCTTTATGCCCCCCCCTCCTCCTCGTCCTCGTCCTCCTCCTCCTCGTCCTCCTCCCTCCTTTCTCGCTGTAAACAGATATCATAAAGAGATGATGTTGGTTTGTCGGGCGTCTGGACGGAGCGGGGGAGGAGCTCTGTGTAACTGATGTGGGCCCGTGACACCATTACCTCTCCCCTCCCTCACAATCGGGTTAGGAGGCACTTAGGGGCCCGGTCCTGCTCATACATTTGCCTAAGAACATAAATGTCACAAAATGAGCTGTCATTACGAGACCCTTTCTATGGTTTTCACTGATTGTTGCCTAATGGGCTCTGTGCGCAGAATACGGTTACAGCGGCGTTTAAGTCCACTCCGTTCCCAAGAAAAAGCACGATCCACTTACATTTCAGACCATTTCCGACTCCAATCAGCCGGTTCCGGGGCGGGGGGGGCGAAGGATGTCGTTATAAGTGACACGTGAGGCGGGGAGAGCGCCCCCTCCCGACCGGAAAACGGCGGAGTTCACTTTGGAAAGTTTGTGTTCGACAGTTGTGACTTCGGCTGCTCGTTGTGCTAAAACAGAGTCAACGCATTTATATTTCAAATTTTTATTAAAAAAAAAAAAAAAAAAATAGCTTTGTTTTTCTAGTTTGTTTGTTTGGGGTTTTTTTGGTTTTTTGTTTTTATTATTTTTATTTATTTGTTTGTTTTTTTTGTTTTTAATATTTTTATTTATTTGTTCATTTATTTGTTTTTTTGTTTTTGTTTTTTTGTTTTTAATATTTTTTTTATTTATTTTGTTCATTATTTTTATTCATTTTGACGAAGTTTATCATTTTACTTCCTGGTTGGACATAAGTGGAGGTATTTCCATAACTGTTACCTAGCAACCAAAATGTAAACAAGGGGCCAAAACATGGTTAAAATTGTTGAACAGTCACGTTTTTATATAGCGATTTTCCACCTTCAAGTCACACACACATTCACACACTGGCGTACGCAGACACTGGGGGCGAGGTGGGTAAAGTGTCTTGCCCAAGGACACAACAACGGCCTTCATCTGTGGGAGCTGGGATTGCACCATGTGGGAATCTTCCACTACAGTTTTACTTTCATCACGAACAAAACCTAATCAAAAGTATTTTCCCTGCATTGTATTGTTTCTATTTTTTTTTTTTATTTCCTGCATGTAAAAAACAAAACAAAAAAACATGAAATAGATTTTAAAAAATGAAAATAAAGTAATGATTTGATTATTATTATTAAAAAAAAAAAACACGCAAATATTCTCTACAAAAAGTTCATCCTTCAGAACTGCAGTGCCTGACACTTCTAGACGTAAAGATGAAATGAACTGGTGACAGAGGACGGTCCTGTCTCACCAACCGCCATGAGGACCAAGTGTCTCCTCCGTCTGGTCACCACAGAGGACCACACCTTATGGGGAACATCTGGACCGGTCAACTCTCTCTGGATCCAGAGTTCAACTAGAGAGAGAGATGGTTGAAACTTAACGTCTCAGGCCAGACTGACGTGTGTAGCACCGTGAATCGAGTGCGATCAGGAAAAGGCGGAACAAGCCAAAAAATCAAACTTTTGTTACATCCAGTTGAGAGATAAAGCACGGTTTTTCTCAAATTAGCCTGAAGCACGTCCGTCGGCTTTGCCACGTTTGCACGAACCTCAATTTGAACCTTACAGCGGAGGTATCTCAAGATGGATTCTCGCGAGTTTGTGAACTCTGCACGAGGTCAGCTGAATCTCCCTGACCCCAAAACCTCGGTGGTGTTTGAGCTGAAAAGACTTTGGAACTCGTCCTACGGTTCCTTCGGTTCCTTCGGTTCTTCCTTTCCCTCGATTCCCATGTTTTCCTGTAAAGTGCTACGACGATAATCAATTTTAGTTTGTGTTTTTGTTTTCTTGCAGATGGCACTAATGTGTTTGTATCTAATGACTTGTGCAGCACCTTCTCGTCGCCGTAAACATACTGTAAATATGTTTAAAGCCATACTGCGGGACATTCCATTATTACTGTATGATACGGTTACATCACAATCTTACATTTTGATTTTCTATACCATCTGTGAGTAAAAACGTGTCAGCCCTGATTACAGTCAGCCCGGCGGAGGCGGCAGAGTTACTAATTGATTGCATTAGTTGTTCACCCGTGGGACCAGACCATCATCTCTCCATCAACAAACAGCCCGATCCCAACGTTCGCAGACGCTCGCGCTTCGCTCTCGCATTATTCCCCGCTCATTGAGACATCAATCTCGCGCTCATAGAAACGCGTCGAGAATCTTTTGGCCGTTGACGGACGCGATTCATGATTTGAGACAAACGCGGCGGACCGTGACGGAACTATCAGCCCAAAATGTCACCTGTTGTCTCCACCTGACCTTCTCCGTATCTAATTCAATTTCGCCGCCGCTCTCCTCGCTCCCTTCTCCCATCATGGAACAGTAATATAGCAATTACACGGCGTGACCGGGTTCCAACCTGAAAGTCTTTTTATTAGGCCCGGGCGCTTAAATCAATCTAAATCTAAGCATAATAAGTCGGTAATCAGGTGTTGGGCAGAATAATAGGCTGCCACGCTTCAGGAGGAATAGGCAATCATGGAATGTTTTCTTTAATTAGGCCGACTGGAGTGGAAGGGCACGGCCGCCGCGCGCTCACATCCATCACGCGCAAGGTAGAAACGACTTCAATTACTCAGGGAGGAGGGAGAGGAGGAGAGAGAGAACGAGGGAGGGAGGAGGGACAGGAAGAAATCAAGCTTACGACGATTGTTCAGACGTGGAAAAGTTTATTTCAAACCACCGTGTTCGCCGCGGATCGGACTTTTACTTCTTGTAGCGCTTTGCCTCGAGGAACCGCTCACCCTTTCACGCGCACGTTCACGGCGAGGGGGGTTGAGTGTCTTGCCCGAGGACGCAACGGCAGCGCTCATCTGTGGGAGCGGGATTCGAACCGCCAACCTTCAGATCAGTGGACAAACGGTCAGTCGGTAGAGACTAATAATAAAAAGGTAGAGACGACTTCAATAACTCAGAGAGGAGGGAGAGAGGGAGAGATGGAGGGAGGGAGATGGAGCAAGAGAGAGAGATGGAAGGAGGAGAGAGATGGAGGGAGGAGAGAGAGATGGAGGGAGGAGAGAGATGGAGGGAGGGAGAGAGAGATGGAGGGAGGAGAGAGATGAGGGAGGAGAGACAGGAAGTCAAGCTTTCGACTTTAGTTCAGTTGTTTCATGTTCTCTGTCATGGTTAATCGTCAGTGTGACAGAGGGGACTAAGTGGGCGGGGCTCGCGGTTCATTCTGAAACATGTTCTTCACTCGTTTTTCAAAATCATGTACAGGCCTTTTGTTGTTCTGTTGTTTTGTTGCTTCTGACACAGACGCCGGAGTAACCAAAACTGTGAGCAATAACTGTGCGTCTTAATACTTTTAAATCCTGATCATTTCTTTGTATTTATTTTATTTAACCAGTTTTAGACGTGGTATTCGACACGTGAGCTCATGACAGACCCTGACTCCTTAGACCCTTAACCTCATTCCCCACCATCAATTTGACATTTTAAATTCTATTCAGTTTATTTCTGCAAAGCCCAAAATCACAGCAGCAGTCGCCTCTCAGGGCTGAACAGGATCTTTGATTTAACCAACAGAAAATCAGAAAATCCAACAGCGAAACAGACGCTGGTCAGTAACAGACAGATTAACCAACATTTATGGAAAACAAGCAAATGGAGAACTGTCCCACAGCGCCCCCTGTCCTTAGAGCCTTCTAAACCTCGAGGAGAACCACAGTGAAGGAGAAGTCCACTCCCAGGGACTAAACCAGGACTAAACCAGGACTAAACCAGGACTAAACCAGGACTAAACCAGATGTAAACCAGGACTAAACCAGGACTAAACCAGGACTAAACCAGGACTAAACCAGGACTAAACCAGGACTAAACCAGGACGGGCAGGCTACACCCAGGACTAAACAAGGACTAAACCAGGACTAAACCAGGACTAAACAAGGACTAAACCAGGACTAAACCAGGACTAAACAAGGACTAAACCCAGGATTAAACAGGACTAAACAAGGACTAAACCAGGACTAAACCAGGACTAAACCAGATGTAAACCAGGATTAAACCAGGACTAAACAAGGACTAAACCAGGACTAAACCAGGACTAAACCAGGACGGGCAGGCTACACACGTGTCCAGAACTAACACACATGCAATTGGGTCTTTATCTGCATTTTAAAGACATTTTGATTATTACCTAACCATTATGTAAAAGTGAGCAAAAATGCATAAAAGTGAATAAATCCTGCATTTTCCAAATCACTGTAATTATTCACGCTCCGTTTGACCTGACGTGACTTGAGTGATGGTGCAGTTCTCAGTCCAAACAGCAGAGGTCACTGTGGCTCCGTTTTAAAAGGACCTCATCCTGCGACAGTCACTGATGGAGAGAACCTAACTATAGTGTTCTGTAGCGGTAGAAATAATCAAACGAATGGAATAAAAAAAAAAATAATAATAATAATAAAAAACTATTGAAAAATGAATTCCATATTTAGCTTGCTCATTAAAGCGCCCACGAGTTTATCTCACAAAGTTGGTTGAAAATATGCTTGTGTTCTTATTAAGCTCCACTAAATGGCGCTGTTCGACAGGTTTTATTTATTTTAACCAGGCACTAAGTGGAAAAACGCCTCTGTTTGTTCTATTAGCGCTAATTTTGAAATGATCTTTTTAATCTTTATATTTACTTACCTTTAGGTTTAACTGAAACATTGTATATTTTACTTGTATTATTTGTCGGTGTATTACAATTAAAAAAAAAAAAAAGTTATATGAAATATACTGATGTGTATATTTTTTTATTTAATTATTTAAGGTTAATCAAAACATCAACAAACAACATAATTTAAGTTTATCTTAAATTACATCTTAAATTACACTGAACGTGTAAAAAAAAGTGTCATTATATATTTATTTCTTTTGTTGTCACATTTTTATATAGCACTTTTCCACTCAAAGTGCTTTACATCAAGGCAAGGCAACTTTATTTGTATAGCACAATTCGTACAGAGAGCAATTCAAAATGCTTTATAGAATAAGACATTAAAAGCCCAATACAAATCAATTAAAACAAATCATCTTAACATAAACATTAAAAGAGAAGAGTGCAGAATAAAAACCTTTCAATCATCTGCACAGTTAAACAGAACCGTTTGGAGCCTGGATTTAAACATTGTCAAAGTAGAGGCCTGTCTCACATCTTCAGGAAGAATGTTCCAGGTTTTAGCTGCGACTGAAATGCTTCCCCATGTTTAGTCCTGGTTTAGTCCATGTTTAGTCCTGACTCTGGGCACCGGCAGAAGGCCGCTCACTGAGGTTCTCAGAGTGTGAGATGGTTCATATGGCACTAACATGTGGGAGATGTACTTTGGTGCTGGGCCATGGAGAGACTTGTAACAGGCAGAGCTGCTTTAAAGTCTATTCTCTGAGCCACAGGAGCCACAGACCTGAGCACAGGACGCATGTGTGAAGTACTTCCTGGTTCTAGTCAGGACCCGAGCAGCAGTGTTCTGGATGTACTGCAGCTGTCTTAAGGCTCAGTGAGAAGGCCGTTACTGTAGTCTAATCTACTGGAGACAAATGCATGGATAAGTCTCTCCAAGTCTGGTTTTGACAGTAAACCTTTGATTTTTGCAATGTTTTTAGATGGTAAAAAGCTGCAGATGTTATTGATTTGATGTGGCTGTTAAAGTTCATGTCTGAGTCCATTATTACTCCTAGATTTCAAGCCTGATTTGAAGGTTTTAGAGCAAGAGAGACTGGAGGTGACTGCTGACACTTTCTCTTTGTTTCTGTGGGCCAAAGATTATGACTTTTTTTTTGCATCCACAGTGGATTCCCTTTTCAGTGGCAAAGTGAATCCACTGGTCCATATTCACCTGCTGCCAGTGAGCCATATATCTGAGTGTCATCTGCATAGCTGTGGTAGGACATATTATTGCTGTGTATTAACAGGCCTAAAGGCAGCATGTAGAGAACAGAAGGGGTCCCAGGATTGACCCCTGGGGCACCCCACAGACTTTAGAAACCTGGTCAGTCAAAACCACACTTTCTATGTTGGTCTAGAACTGTATCCTGTCTTCCCGATTTCAGATAGGACCTGATTGACAGGCAGAGATCAGAGAGACACATGGTCCGTTCGAGTAAAACAAACATGGCAGCTTACGAATAAAAACACTCAAAGCACCAAACTCTTATTTATCTGACGTAAAAAAAAAGTTCTATATTTTGTTCTGAATGACACAGACATTTACGAGAGGAGAAGTCTTCCGCATTTGATACAAATTAGCGGCTGTGGTTGGACCAAGTTAGGATGGAGGTTTGTCACGCTCTATGGGTCGGTTCCAGATCCTAATGGATTTGAACAGAATGTAGACTGGGACTGGCTGGTCAGACAACCACCCTGGTAGTTCTGACCAAGCCTAGCTCCAGATCTGAAGGATTAGTTTAGGTTCAACACTTCTGCATCTCTCTTTTTCCCATAGCAGCTAGCTTAAACCCTAGAACTTCATCCAAGCCTTCTGGCCACAGTTCCATTAACCCCCTCTTCCCCTTCAGTCTGTTCACTGTTTATCTCTAAGGCAAATCAAGGCTGCAGTTCGTACCACCCTTCCATCAGAAATCACCTATGAACACAGTGCATTCAGACATAGGCAAGGTGGGTGAAGTGTCTTGCCCAAGGACAAAACAACATGCACGAATCAGACCTGAACTTCTGACCAATGGGTTGGTGGGTGCACGTTCTAACCACTAAGCCACATCAGCCCCAAACCATAAACATCTGCATTTTGTTTTTCATCATCGTCGTTATTGAGTTGTCTTACAGTTAATTAACTGACACATATTAACTTTTGATTCCAGCTGCTTTAATCGCAATTCACCGGCCAATCAGACGCGACGTTGACAGAGCGTCGCGATTGGTCCGAGGGAAACCACTTGGAGATAATAAAGACGCGAGACCGAACAAATCCATCAAGTCAGTGGCGCGTGTGAGACAACATCTGGATACGTCCATGTTGATCTACAAGGTAGCAGCACGCAACTGGATTAGCATTAGCATTAGCATTCAGAGTAGCATTGGACTATTGTTAGTGCTGCTGTTACCGATAAGAATGTTAATAAATCAGCACGTCAGTATGACTATCAAATTTGACAAAAAAACTTGGCGTAATTGAGTCCACAGGTCCAAAACCAACCTCCATTTGAATACAATTTTTGCTGTTATTATACGTAAGAATGATGATAAATCAACATCAAAGTAAAAACAGAAAACTTGACATGGATTAATTGAGTCCACAGGGTTCTCATATCACCAATCAAACCAAAAAAAAACCAATAAAATGTCAAAATACCGGCTTTCACGACCAATTATAAGTAGGGCTCATCAGATTTGTTTCTGGTTTGATTCATCTAAACCGTATCGTCTGCCAATGTAGTTGTAAAATATTGTTGCATTTATTTCCAAATCAATAAACCAAAAAAAAAAAATCAATAAAATGCCCAAATACTGGCTTTCACGACCAATTAGATTTGTTCTGGTTTGATTCATCTAAACCGTATCGTCTGCCAATGTAGTTGTAAAATATTGTTGCATTTATTTCCAAATCAATAAACCAAAAAAAAAAAATCAATAAAATGCCCAAATACTGGCTTTCACGACCAACTATAAGTAGGGCTCATTAGATTTGTTTCTGGTTTGATTCATCTAAACCGTATCGTCTGCCAGTGTAGTTGTAAAATATTGTTGCATTTATTTCCAAATCAATAAACCTCACAATTTTTCGCAATTTTGGCAATTTTGCCGTTGTGTTGCAAGACGCTTCACCTGCCTCGCTTAGTACGAATGAGTTCTACCGGCGTTTGTGCACGTGCCATTCGTAAGGGAGGTGATTTGACTTGCTCAATACATATTTTATTCCAAAATATCTTACATGCATTACCATAACTTAAGTGTTTTTAAAAGCCCGAAAAGCTCAACATGTGAAATGCCAGTTATCAGCAGCGGTTCCAGCTAAATCCGGATGACGCCCTCGTTTCCCAGTTAAATCACTTTATTTACTCCCAAAAGTATCGTTTATTTGCGCCGAAAGAGTTATGTAAGTTCTGCAAATTCACGATAGTTGTTGTAATTGTTTAAAGGGCACATGCAAAGTTCCATCTGAGCCCTCCTGTCTGCTCCGTCCTGCAGACTATTATCTAACCAGGAAGAGCTGTCGTATCTGTTAGCATTTAAACATCTCACTGGACATCTTGCTATCTTCCTGTCCCACTTTTTACACATCGCTTCCTTCCAGACTTTCCATCATCATTTTGTTATAAAACATGAAATCTGTCGCGCTCACATTTGTTGGACGCTAGCTCCTACTAGACATGGAAATCGCAAAATTGAGCAGCATGCAATCTGGCGTTAGGTCAACCACTAACTGCTCAAAGATGGAGGATTAAGCGGGAAGGGGGGGGTACGTGAGAAGGTGCGCTCGTGACCTCTGACCCCCACGTGACGGTTCGGGTACAGCCTACACACCTGACCGAACGAGCGTGCAGCAAAAGGAGGATTAGCGTAGCGTCTTGGCTCCTCTCTGCGCCGATTGTTGGATGAGATAGCGTTTTCACACGGAGACGGACTTTGGCAGAGAGCTGGGCAGTAACACGTTCTGCCAGGCACAAGCGCCGCTCCAAAAGTTACACTAGCGTTTCCTTTTGATTATGTCATAGTTTCTGAAGTTCACGAATTGAAGTTGGATGGACTCAGACTGTGCAGTTTCATATCGCCTTTTGCAACTACGATTTGCAGAAATGAGCACAGATTTACCGTCACAACTGCATGGTAAACGGTAAATGGACACGAGCTGAGTGTCTTGCCCAAAGACACAATGGCAGCATTCATCTGTGGGAGCTGGAATCGCACCGCCAACCCGTGGGTCAGTGTTGCGTGTTGTAACTGAGATATTATCGCTTTGCTCAGAATGTTCCACAGTATGGTATAGTGTGGCTTATAGTAAGGTTAATGTCATACTGTGGAAAATTCCAGGCAAAGCGGTAACATCTCCATGGAGACGGGGCAGGGGGTGGACCCTCTAAAACCTGAAAAGTTACGTAGTGCACCTTTAATAAATACAACGTGCACTTATGATGTTAAAGGTCCCATATTACGCAAGATTGACTCTTGTGAGGTTTAAGCCACGTTAGAATGTTGTTACCTCACCAAAAACATACCTGGAGTTGTGTTTTGTTTGAGGAACCCTGCGCTGTCTACATCTCCAAAGCTCAAAATGCTCTGTTCCACCTTGTGATGTCATAAAGCAATAGTTTTCAAGATAACAGCCACCTTTTACCTTCAGTTCAGTAGAAATTGGCAATTCCAGGGCTGAAATTATCCAAAAGATTCTAGTGAATGTATATGGAGTTTTAAAACACAATGGCGCACTTCCTGTATTACCACATGACATCACAAAGTGGAACGGGGTGTTTTCTGTTTGAGAGAACTCGGCCGTGGAACGGGTGTTTTCTGTTTGAGAGAACTCGGCCTAGATATGCAGGATTTGTGCGTTAAACATGTGCGAACGACACAAAACACAACTCCAGGTCTGTTTGTGACGAGGAAACAACATTACAACATAGATCAGAAAATAGCGTAATATGAGCTCTTTAAAATTGTACCTTAATTCTGTAAATCGTAGTTGCAAAAGGCTAAACCAAACTGCACAGTCTGAGTCTATCTAACTTCGAATGGTGAACTTCAGAAACTATGACATAATCAAAAGGAAACGCTAGTGTAACTTTTTGGAGCGTTGCTTGTGCCTGGCAGAATGTGTTACTGCCCAGCTCTCTGTCAAAGTCTGTCTCTCCATGGCGACAAGCAGGTGGTGGACCGTACACCAGAAAAGTTACATAGTGCGGCTTTTAAGGAGTTAGAACAGATCCAATTCTTGTGTATATTACAATACCTCCTGGTTACACTGGGGCATAGTTGTTTGAATGTGCATAAAAATTACCTTTAAACGCAGCTCTTAAAGACGCATTATGTAACTTTGCTAAAGGGCCGACCGCCACGTGCTCGTCTCCGTGGAGATTACATTGCTTTTGGAATATTCCACTGTAAGACCTAAGACGAGTTGACCTTGCATCGATTTCATTGCAAGTGTTGACATTGAAAACATGCATTCTTATTGTGGGCGGGGTTGCCACTCCACAGATCTGACCTGTAACTTGACCTGGTGGCATCATCTGCTTGTTTCCTCGGAGATATGTTACTGTACTGTGGAACATTCCTGGCTAAGCAATAACATCTCCTTGCAGATAAAAAGAATGCATCTTTTGGAAATACGCCGTTGTGAATAATAATTTTTTTTTTGCATAATATTCAAATACTTCTGCAAAAAAACCAAAAAAAAACAACAAAAACCCAAAAATAATCATCATTATCCAATATGTAACCCACCCTCATATGAAAAATGGGAACAACTTGTACGTGGGTGGGCGTCGTTCTACCTCTTGGAGCGCAGTTCAGAACTGTTTTCAAGCAGTGTGGTTTACAGTAAATATGAGGGAAAAAAAGACTGATTTTATCTACGGATTTCATCAACCGTCACTTCACAGGCGCTGTATTTTGTGTTTGCACAGTTGCTATGGTTACAGGCCGACAGAGCACAGCGCATACAGTTTGCGGCTTCTCGTTTGTCAGCTAATGAAGGACGTGTCAGGTGTGCTACCTATTTTTTATTGTACTGTATATGTTTGGTAGGACAGGACTTGTGGTAAATGTTTATCGCCGTTTTACATCAGTGGCAGTTTCTGGAAAGGATCTAAGAAGAAAAGTACAAAAACACAGGAAGTAGCGCTGAGTTTCAAAATGCAATACATCTACCTATGTCATCAACGCTGAAAAGCCCATCCAAAATGCCAGTTTAAACCTTCACTTAACAAAATAAAGGTGCTGTCATTTATTTTTACTAGTCTAATCCGAATAAACGCAACTTAGACCCGTTTTGGCCCGGGTTAACATTATGGTTGCTAGGTAACAGTTATGGTATTTCCTCTCCGTATGTTGTATCTTCTGTCCAACCAGGAAGTAAAATGATAAACTTCACCATTTCATAAAAGTTTTATACAGCGCTTTTCCACCTTCAAGTCACTTAAACCACTCACCCATTCACACGCACGTTCATTCACCTGTGTACGCAGACACTGGGGGCGAGGTGTCTTGCCCAAGGACACGACAACAGCACAACAGCAGCCATCTGTGGGACAAACACTCAAGCCCAAAAACTGAAATGAAGTGTGACTAGTGTTCACAGAAACATACTCAACATGATTCCCTTTAAGATTTTACAACAAGCGTTACCTAGTTTTGTCTTTTTTTTTAAATTCAGATGAAGTTTATTACTTTACTTCCTGGTTGGACACGGGCAGCAGCTGTGACAGACGCAGAGGTAATCCCAGTTCTGTTACCTATAGCAACCATAATGTTAGCAAGGCCCAAAACTTATCTAAAATACACAATAGTTACGATTAGACAAATAAAAATAGACGACAACACCTTTATTTTGTTAAATCAATGTTTAATCTGTGAGACAAATGCCTTCCTTGCAGAGGTCGAGGTACTTCATTTTAGAACTCGGTGCTACTTCCTGTATTTCTGTATTCACTTTTTTCCTACAAATTGACACATGAAACCCTGATAAATATTTAGCGCAGATGCCATCCAACCAAACCAGAAGAAAATATTTTAAAAAACTGTCACATG
Organism: Periophthalmodon schlosseri; assembly: GCA_000787095.1. Lineage (NCBI taxonomy): Eukaryota > Metazoa > Chordata > Actinopteri > Gobiiformes > Gobiidae > Periophthalmodon > Periophthalmodon schlosseri. The sequence continues at coordinate 11,998 of KN480782.1, forward strand.
CACTTTAAGCTAGCAGAGGGAGCAGTAAATTGGTTGGGGGGCTGTTAGCGTTAGCGTGTGGTGCGGCGTCGTGCAGGGCCGTGTTTTCGTGCATGGAGGAGGAAATGCCAGTGCAGAGATACAGCTCAGATTAGTGGCGCCAGCAGCTG